>BHDV01060384.1:29150-101575 GCA_005406045.1 Adoxophyes honmai | reverse complement strand
ACTTTGCCCACTTGAGCTGGGCATTATGAATAATGCCCGGGCATTATGTATAATGCCCGCATTAATCACTTGGTCCATAACATATCTATTATTATTGTTGATGTAGTGGAGTTCTTTGGTGGGAGACAGGTGGCGACGCTGGTTTTCAAACAAAAGTGTGACTTTTGCCTATCCAACCTTCTTTATTCTGATCCGTGAGATATACAATCAGAATCAGGCGTAGGTATTCCCGAATGGGGTAGGCAGAGCACAACGTAATGTTACACAAACAAACGATGACCAATGTAACCACTTTTAGCATAATTTTGGGTTTAATATGATGAAATAGACATAATAGTGACAGGTTGCTAACATGTCGTGTATAGCAAATTTACCTTTTTACGTATGGTGTCGGGTTTAGAAAAACGCCTCTCCTTTTCTTCCGCGGATGTCGTAATACGCGTATATTTTAGATAACGTTTTAAAATACGTTAATATTTAAGAAAATTCTTAGTCGGCATGCGAGTAGGTACCATCGAAGCATCGAAACAATGGATTCCTGACCCAACATAAAACCTATTAACAGTAACAATGATATTGCATGGCTCGACAAAAGAAATCTTTCTTATGTTTCTTGAGACGTTTTGCAGTGGGTCAGAAGTCAATTAGTTCGACTATACATAATCTCATTAAAAAAATACAGTGATTTATCACTTTATCAGCTTTAAAATCGGAGTATTGGCAAATGTTGACGGCCGAACGAACATAGCTACTTATGATAAAAAATAAAAATATTATTGTCATTGTTTTTTTCAGTCTGATTACGAGCAGGTATTTTTGCATCTCGTACGCTAAAACTACTTTACTTACCTATTTACTACCACACCCCGTTTATCTGTGTTGAAAATTCATTGAAAACACTGGGTTTTTACAATCTTTACTTATTTGGGATTCTATGCAGTCAATGAATATGTCAGCCATGTTAAAACGACAAATCTAGAAACAACTCACAAAGATATTGTCAGCAATACAACCAGTAGGTATAGCGCAAGTCGTTTCGCGCGCGGGATAGGCTAACTGTCACTCTCAGACGTCTCTAGTTAGACAGTGATAGGTCTAGTGTACCTGGCGCGCAACTCTACTTATGCCCTGTCATGCTAATTCAGAAGGTTCTTATAAAATTTTGAAAAATATTCGACATTCAATTTTAATATTAGAATTGCCTCAACACTTATAGCGCCCCAGCGCCACATTCGTCGAATAGCCGAACTAAACGATCCTATATCGCGCTAACGAAGTTTCGATGATCAGTTGCATAAATACAACTTCCAAATATCTCTTAGACTTCGGTCCCCAGGCAATAACATCTGCCTAGAGAGAGATCTCTATTGGAATCTTCTCACATAGGTGTATACTCTTTCCGGACAGTTTCTGTCCGGACACATTCCACTGATGGACATCTTCAGGACTTCGTTACTTTCGCAGTTTGAGGAGACCACCTTCATAATTAAATAATAAAATGTGTTCAATGGTGCGTCTCTAGACCGAAATTTATGAGCACTAGTGTGCTTGAGACTGACAATGAATATTTTCAAAATGCACAAATGATCTATCATTGTGAAAATGATACAACTCTATGATTTGATTTCGTCATTGATAAAGATAACCGAATGCTTTTTACTTAGGTACATAGAAATTTAGATAAGTAACTATATTTTATAGAATGTTCTAGACTCTAGCTAGAGATTGTACCTATAAAGGTGCTGAAATCAGCACTACTGATATACTCCTATTGTTACAAGCTTGATTTTAAGTTTTTCTGTAAACTTTACACAATTATCTTATAATTTACCTTTATTGTACACAACATCACATCTGTATGTGTAGATATGCTTTAAATTAAATGTTTCATAACAAATGTTATGTTAAATTAAACTTTAGCAGTTTTAGGTTATAATTATGGTAGGTACATTGTAGGAGATAGATAGAAAAGCATCCTGCAACTATTTAGGTCACTTTGGTCCAACTTATTCATTTAAACTAAGTCAAGCAAAGCTCGACCATGACATCCTGCAAGTCGTATAATTGTGTATAAAGTCCTCGAAGTGTCCATATTTTGTCTTCGTCGTTGTTTCTATTCTCGGACTTGGGTAAGTTTGTCCCCCGCCAAGGCTAAGAGAAGCCATTTGTGCTCATTATAGTCGACTCGTGCGACCGAAACTTATTCAAAGCAAGCAAGAGGGATATTTAAGAGATCATACCAAGATGTGTAGTTCGGATTTTATTGAGTAAACATTTCCATACAAAGTCGATCATTTTTCGTAACATAAAATAATAGGTACTCAAGGTAACGTGGACGTACCTACAGTCCTCGAAATATAACTTGGCAAGATTTTAACTTTATGCTGAAACTTACCCCCAATAATTAAAATGTTTCCACGTAAATACCTGACTGTACCTAGGTAGATAGATGGATTAGATTAGATGTACCCGAACTTGTATATGCGCGTACGGAGCGCCGGCTCTACCGCAATCAACCATTGCACCACAACCTCCCTTTTTGGCGAACAATCGCTCTCAATTTGGCGACGTCTATAGCATAATCAATGCACCATTTACTCCGCCCGATGGACGGCATTATGCATAACTGTCAACGTGAGCAAAATCAAAATAAAATGAGCAAGTTTCGCGGCCGTTTTAGTCATGTGTCATGTCATTTAATCACATAATTCAGCGGACTGTCATGGCGGCCGTATTTGGCGGGAAAGCAATCCGCTTAAGCCAAAATGGACATGGGCCGGGATACCACTCTTTGGTTCTTTATTGCACGACACCGGCGTTGCATAAGTTTTGCATTTTTATCCTAATGTATAGGTAAATGTATTTTTTGTTTACGTCACTGCCGCGACGGGTTTTGTTCTCGTTTTGGTTTGGCGCAATTTGTGGGATTAATAAAGCTGTGTGAATTATATGGTGTAACTTTATCCTTGTTTTGTCAAACGGAAAGTTAATTAAATCGGGGCTTGTTTTGCTTATTGCTCTTAAAAGTGTCTACTTAGGTTTGATTCTCGAGTAGCTACAATTAGGTTACTTAAATTTTTGCCTCAACGTACCTACTTAATTAAACATAATTAATATGTTTGCTTTGCAGTATAGCTTCAGAAGTTATTTACGGAAGCGGAATGAATTTGTAGTAACTATGAACATTGTCACAAATTTATTCACGGAACCGATCCAAACACTGCCCGTCTGAAATCATTAAATGTAAGATGACCGGCCAGTAAGTTTCAGTACTAATCCCTGCTATTTTAAGATTCTTGAATTTATACGTTATTTTTATCAGATTACCTACTTTTTAAATAGAAATCTGCGAGTCGTGAGACTTAGGAACATCAGTCCATATCTATTAAAGATGTTGTCTGAGTTAAGTACCTTTAAAATTCGTTGTTTGTTTTTAATAATACATACTTTCCTATCATTTCATCCGGTGCGTGTTGGTTTGGGGTTTTTAAGTTTCCACGTGGTGTAGTTTTCAGAATGACACCACTCTATTTCATCCCTGGATGTAAGTGATGACTAGGGAGATTGGCAGGTGAAGGTATATTGTATTGTAGGCAATGGTATTGGTATACATATATATTTTACATCATTTTAGTACATATTTTAAAACACGAGTAAAATTTGTAAATTTGTAATTGGTCTGAAACGTAAGATAATCAAGGATTTACTATTTATAATTGGCTGGTCGCAGTAACAATTGCCTAGGTTACTTGAGCAGTGTTTTAGTAATTAATAATCTGTGGCATTCATTTCGCCGTGAACCGTGACAAAAACTTTTTATTAACTTAAAATAAGCATTGGTAATGTTATGTATTTGGTATGCTGAATAATTAATGCCGTGGATGGAGTGCTAATAACGTATCGTTTTGTCACTTTTATGAAACGGTTTCCTTTTCGGTAAATTGATTGGTAATTTATGCTGGCTGTTTAGATTAACCAAATATGCAGTTAAGTATGCATACGTACGATTCGGGGTAAAAAATAATGGTAAGTACCTAAGACTTGGTTACTTGAATTTAATTTGATGTTTCGCAAATTTTGATTGCTGAAAAGCACAGGTCTTTACAATGACGTTTTATTTCAGCAACACTGCAAAGAAGAGGATATCTATTTGGTGGCATTTTTACTGGGTATAAGTTTGAAACAATGCGGTAAGAGGCGACTAAGGATATACTTAATAGGTTAAGGTGTTATTTAGTTATGAACTAGCCATGGTTTGGTCTATTTATTCGTGTGCTCTGTTGTCGTTGCATGCGTATAGGTAAAGATACATGTGAAAATTAATTAGGTACCAGTCAGTTGATAGTGTTGCTAGTTTCCGTATTGTAACAAGCTTGCTAGAGTATAAAACTTCGACTGGAGAAATTGAATAGGATTGGTTAATTAAAGTTAAACGCATTTTGCGTCAGTCTACCTGATGGAAACTAATGAGAAATGAGTGTTTAATGAACGAGATAACTCGCGTTTTAAATCAAGTTTAGCTCGACATGTTTCAGGCTAGAGGCCATCATCTAGGAGCCGCGGGGGTTACAATACGCGCGCACTGTGCTCCTAGAAGGGCTAAGAGTTAGCCCGAAACAAGTCGAACTAAACTCGATTTAAGTCGTCACTTAATTTTTTTATATTGGAAAACCTCTCAAGAAATCAAAGTATGTCTAAACAAAACACCCATCAAGATTTCTCCTAAAAAATACGGGTCATTGGCTAACAAGCGAATTTAATCACGCATAGCAAAATTATCTTAACTAGTCAAGGAACAATGAGAGAGATCGATGTGCGTGGGCATATAGGCGTTGCCGGGCCTCACTTCCACAAGGTTGTAAGTCCGCGAAGGTCCCTCTCCTCATGGGACTTTGTGGTACGAAGGGCCCACGCTTCCGGACGTTTATGGTTTACATAATATGGTTCCGCTTGGACGGATATTTGGTAAAACGGCACGGGATTCTAAGCTTTCTGGTTAAGATATAGATAAGGTATCTAGAGCAGATAAATGGTTCCCAGGGCCGCCATGAGATAAACTGTCTCGTCTTTGCGAAATACCTAAGTTGAGTAGAAAATGATAAGTTTTGATTTTGATTGAATGTTACGTTTGCGCGACGTTTATTCGCTGGTTGTTCTAACTGGGTTGATCATTGCTGTTGAGGTTGTGTAGGTAGAGTTATTTATGGGAAATTGTACTTAACTAAGATGATATATTTCTCGCTCTGACTTTTGAGTGGCAATGTAGTGGTAATACTGCCTATCTAGTACTTTAGTACTTGTCAAGAAGGTACCTAGGTAAATACAATGTAGAAATCTTAGAAATACATTTGTAAGACAGTTGCGTTAGGTTGTTATTATTTAGATTTCATGTAGGTAGTGATGTATTACACATTAACATATAAGTACTCAATAGTTACCTCTGCCTATCTAGTCACTGATTTTAATGATATAAGGTAGATAGCTAAAGAGAGAAACATATTTAAAAATTAAAGCATTAGGGTGACCGCACCAGTAATGGACATAGAACCAGTAATGGACAATGACTCTTATTTACTACCCACTAAGGAAAAGTCATTTGTTTTACATCAATCAATTCACAACTCTATGGTCTTTAAATTATGAATGAAGTGTCCATCACTGGTGCTTGTCAACTTAAACCGTCCATAACTGGTGCCGTCACCCTACTTGTTACGTGTTTAGTATTAGTACGTTCATACGTTGTCAGAGTTTGTACAAAAGTGTTCGTTATAATTAGGTACTACCTCAATTACTTAACTTACCTATTTAAAATAGATGTTAATGACCGATTTGAAAGAATATTACAATTTCAAAAGACAAAAATAAAATATACGGGGAGTTAATTACTTAATTGCAAAAATAAAACTTTGAAACATAACGATAACAATTAAAATTTATTAAAATTACAATTAGAAAATAAATAAATCTCAAAAGAAGAATCTCATAAAAATATATTAATTAATATGGCAATAAAAACTTATACCTAATCAGAAAGCGGTCCATCACAACACTGCACTGTCACGCGAAAGTCCTTTCCATGTACGAGTCGTAGTCGAACTCCGCGAGGAAGGACTCGAAGGGGGAGAGGGAGTCTTCCGCGCACTCGGACCTGCTCTCCAGCTCCGTGGAGAACTCTGAGAGATCAGAGCAGAGGGGAGAGGCCCACGGGTCCGGCGGGGTGGACACTTCAGCCTCGCTCGAACTTGGGTCTCGTAGGGCGGCGGATAAGGCTGTTATATACCGCATTGCCAGCCGTAAAGTTGTGATTTTGGTCAGCTTCTCGCACGGGACGGGGTTGCCAGTAATAGCGGCCGCAGGGACCGCCTGCCGCAGGGTCTCGAAGGCCCGATTGATCTCGCGCATGCGGCTGCGCTCGCGAGCGTTGGCTGTTTTTCTCCGGTACTTGCTGAGCGGCTGCGGCGCCCGGCGCGCGCGCGGTTCGCGGCTGCGCGCGGCGCGCGGCCGCAACTGGTACTTGTCGTGGTCGGGCATGGAGTGCGCAAGCGCCGCCCGCGCCCGAATTCCGCTCGAAAAATACGCTCTCCGCCCACTCGCCCCGCTCCGTTCAAGTACAATCGCTAGTATAATTCCTTTAACTCGCTGAATGAGACGCTAGCGATTTATCTCTATCCACTGGACCGCCTCGCAGGATTGCCCGGCTCCGTATCCTTGATTGCGATTTATTGTGTATAAATATAAAATACAAAACAGATTAGATTTTTACGTGTCATGTTAGGTACATGATAGCTTTAGCTTGATAGCCGCTTAACTCGTCGCTTCCTACGTACTGTATGACGATGAAACCGCAACGTCATGCCATTTTTATCGTGATATCATGAAACCGTACTTTGTCACGTCATTAGTCAAAGTTTTACAAGCAACTTGTTACTTTAGTAGGTATATACCTAAACTTATAGGGAAGGTACCTACGCACTACGCATAAAATTCAATGTACCCAATAATAAAGAGTTAGAAGTTCCCGTTTAACCTCTAGCGCTTCAGCGCCCGAGCGTACCGTGGTCACAATGAATGAACCACAAGCAGGCATTAAGTTAAGGCAAATATCGCTGATCAGATTTGCATATTGATCCAGCATTTCCGTTCACAGCCTCCGCTATAATTGTTTATCGACCTTGCAGACTTCTGTTTCACCGCCGCGTGGGCCAGTTAAATGTTAGGCGTAGGTGCCTTTTAGTGCTTAGCGACGCTTATGTAATGCTTATTACTTAAGCACTTTTCGGTGCTCGATTAGTTGGTTTGGATTTATTAGGAAGGTAGTATCTATAAATTTAAAGTAGATAATCAATACACAGCGCATCCATGGTTATTAGATTTTAATCACTTTAAATTGTTCTTGGATTTTCAACTACTTAGGTACCTACTACTTTTTCTGGCTGAATAACATTTGGTATCAAGGTCCTGAGAAAAAGTTTTTAAATATTAAAAAAAAACAGATACGGAGTGGACGGTTTAATTTAATTCATCATCATTTTAAAACAGGTTACCATCGCAAAATAAACTATTGTTGACGTTCGGAAATAATTATTTGAGCAATGGAATTAAACTGTAAACTTTTGCTATATTTGGATAAAAGGCGTATTTTGTTAGACATGAAAGAATCTTGCGAAAAGTTTTTGGAAGAAATCAATGAAAAGTCACCGCGTTTCCCGCCATTTCGGTACCTACTAGAAGTTGACGTTATGGACGTTCTCGACCAGTTTCCCGATCTCGGAGATTTATTGGTACAAGAGCCGTTGAAGTGGCAGCACTTTTGCAATGAAATTTTGTATTCTTGTCTTCGCACTGTTAATAGATCAGCTCAAAGCGTCGAATTTCCACAAGTTGCAGTTATACTGAGATTAAAGAGCGTTCCTACAGTCTTGCATCGTGTTAATCCACGAAACTTCACTGGGCTGGTACATTTCCAAGGCTTACTTCTAGCGACGTCAAAACCGACCAGTTATGCTTATCACACAGTTTGGTCCTGCCCAGAGGAGTGCGAGGGTAACGAAGTTATCCTGCACCGCATACCACGAGTACCGCCGAAATGTTACGTATGCAGAAGTGTTCTATTCGAAAACAGCGGTTTAAAGAGATGCGGCGAACAAGTAGAAGGTACGTTTATGTTGAAAAAGCACCTGCTGACTAAAAAGTTCATACTCGCGGATGATTTGATAGGTAAACTGACATTGGGATCTAGATACAACATTTATGCTGTTATTTTGAACAAAATTACATCGATATGGTCTGTAGAAGAAATTATAGGTATTCCCGCTCCAATAACTAGCCCGATTCCTCTGGACATAGCCGAGTTGTATCGAGCTTGCGACGGATCGCCGTGCACCTTTATTTACTGCCTCGCTTCAAGTATAGGTCTGAACATTTGTCCTTTGAACACGTTCATGCAGCTAAAGATCAGCCTACTTATGAGCTTGGCAACCGTCAAAGCGAACGAATTGACTGACTCTAAAATAATCCACGTTCTCGCAGCAAGCTTTGACACGAGGTATGTTGGAGAGCTTATGATAGCAGCTGCGAAACTTGCCGACAGATCAATCGTTTTGGGTTCTTCGAATACCACAACCTCAAACGCTTTAATAGCTAGCTCTGGCGGGATTTGTGTGATGCCTTTACCACTGCATTCTTACAATCAGAAGCAGACCTCAGCAGTGCTCACAGCCATAGAGACAGGCGAAATAACAACGGATACGGGCCGAGCGATGCTACGAAGTGCTATATGGGCGCAAGGAATAGATTTCAAGAAAATTCTGCTCTTTAACGTTGCGAATGTTTTCGGGACAGTCTGCCGCGGGGATCTAGGTGAGTACAGCGAGGAAGTACTAGATTTCGTTCTGCAGAGAGCCATGGAGCCAGAAGAAGTGAGCGAAGAAGAGATCAAGGCACAGAAGGATTTGGCGTCCTATCTGGATTTGGTAGCTGGGGTCCAGGTATCTTTGGACGATCGTACAGAAAAGCTCCTGAGGAATTACATGTTGACAGCTCGCCGTGAGTTGCCAAAGGGCGTATCTGTAGGGAACATGGGAGCGCTGGTCCTGACTTGCCTCACTTCGGCCAGACTTTGTGGTCGAGCTGTAGCTAACATTAACGATGCAGTATTTGCGATCTGGCTCCACATTAGCGGCTGCCCTGAGCCGAGGATCGCTCCTGACGAGTACTTGCAACCGCCGGCTGATGTTAAGAAGTTAAGAAAAACTGTTGATGGGTTTAAGAACTGGCTAGAGCAGTTCACTTGCAGTATAATGGATATTGAATAAAGTTTTTCTCGTTCGTTGTTTAAAGTTGGGCAAACTATGCACTCAAATGTACAAAATAATAATAAAATTGTATCATCTTATATAATGGCTGTAGTAGGTAGGGTTCACATTTATTGTTTCGTAATTCAATGAAATGCATATTTCTAGTAACAAATCGATGTTTTATTTATATTATTTAGTATGTTTGTATACCTACATTGGCACATAAATTAACACAAATATCTATGAAAAAGGGAAACAAGTCAATGTAAGAACAAATCCTAGAGAGTAGGTAAATTTACAGAGAAGACTAGATTTAAGAAAATAAACATACTTAACATGATTTGAAATATTTAAACGCTTTTGAAGCTTTATTCAAAGAAACATTAAGTTCCATGTCACTATCTACTAGTTTATTAATATCAATTGTTGGTACATTCAGCGACACACTTGTAGGTAGGTATACACTTTTAAAAATAATTCTTATTACAATGTGATAAGCTTCATTTATCCCTAAAAAAACCGATTGTTCAGTTAAGTGTGTCGGCGACGGTACTAAGAATAAACAAAACAACCACAACCATAAATAAATATTTACACGAAATTCTATATTATGAATATTATGATAGCAAATATCGAAAAAAAAGTTTCATAGAAATTAAGTTATAGATATTTTCTTATTGCACACACTAGTCAATCACAGATTAAAGATGTAAAAAAGGCACATTACTAGTCACAGTCAGTCTACGATATTACATGTTAAGCCTACATTTCTTATTCTGCTAAAAAGCTGTAATCAAAATTAGATTTTTTCAACAATTCCTTCTGCAAACTCAATTTTTCTGCTAACTGTGAATGATTTTTTCGTAATTTCAAACTTTCTTCAATTAGACTCTTTAGTTTTTCATCCTCTTCTACCTTATTCGTAACATTAATGCAGTGGCGGGACACCGATTCGCCTATTTTAAAGTCCCTTTTCTGAAATGACACCACACTGTAGGGTAGATTAGCAAGCTCATCTGCTTCGCTGCTGAGAAGACTTATCGTAGCCCACATGCAGTCGGTCAATGCATTACTTAATGATGTCAAATCCGTATTCAACTTGTCATTATTATCAGCTGCAGCCGTAATTATGTCAGAAATTTTTGCAAATTCTGTGTTGAGATCCATGAGCTTTAAGACAAAAGGCTGATTCCGCATCTCCAGAACGATTTTACATCTCAATTTGAGGCATTCATAGCACAACTTTATAATATCAGTGCAAGGTTTCTCTTTTGTTCTTTGGTCTCGGAAGAATTCACCCTTTTTGAAGTTTATATATGATTTCAGAGTCTCAGAGAGGAGAGACTGAAAGTTATATTTGGCAACAAAGTTATTGATTTCGACAGAGAGAACCTCATTACTGCGTCGAGTTGCTGATTGCAGCCTCACTGACAGCTGGGCCCAAGCTAGCTGCAGTTTTGTTACTTTTTCAGAGCGATCATCTATATCGGTGAACAGTTTATCAAAACCTCCTAGGTAATTTACACCTGTTCCATTCTCTCTTAAACGCTCAACGTGTTTTTTACCTGTCTCCGTCATGTTTGTAACTAATTCTTGTTTCTCTGTCAGTTTCCCAATACATTTGTCAACTGTGTTGTGTTTCAATAGCAACAATTTTCCTTCATGTTTTAGTGACTCTGCTCTTGCAAACAGGCTATGTATTAGAGATTCATACATTTCTACTTGGGACAGTACAAAGAAAACTCCATTCTTGTATAAATTTTGACAATTTTTGAAATTGTATAGAGCCTTCTGATTTTCCTTGAGAGCTCTTTGAATTGCGATTGGGACTACAGGTTCAATGACATCTTTGAGGATAAAAGTTTGGTCATAAACATATAACATGTTACTATTCAAATCATTCCAGTAATTTATGACTGGTTCATCATCTCCAATGGTAAGGTAATTCTTTGGTGAGACTAAAATCTGTTTTTCTGCAGAAATTTTAGTATCATTTTGAAGCAATTTTTTCAATGTCTCCACATTTGTTGTTTCGTTGATTTCATAGGCATGTTGAGAAAGGGTAGACACAGAAAATACCTTGATAATTTTTTTAGACAAAATCTCTTCTAGTAAGTCAAAGATCACAATTTTACTAGCTGATGTTGCTTGTTCTGTTGGTATGTTGAAGGTGACTTTTGAAGGAGCATCTCTTCCTCTTAATTTGGGGTCCCATTCCAAAGCAACTCTTAGCCACTTTTCTAGCAATGCTTTAAGAGGCTTTGAAATATAATTCTCCGGAAAGATTTCATTTGAATATTCAATGTCCCCATGATGTGTTTCATATACACAGATATTGTCATGTGACTTCTTCTTAACATGGGGTATCCATTGCACGGGTGCTAGGTATGGAAGAAAAGGTCTTGTACCACAAATAACCTCAAACACAAGGAGTCCGAAAGACCAAAAGTCCACTGAGTTGCTGTATGATTTGCTGGAAAATAGCTCTGGAGCCAGATACTGCAAGGTTCCCACGAAACTAGCACAGACAGAGTTTGAATCAATTTCTTTTGCATATCCAAGATCTATAAGTTTGTATACAACTTTTTTTTGTGTTTGGACACTATAGTTGTTCTTTGTGGGGCTGTCAATTATCTGCATTACCACATTTTCAGGTTTGAGATCCCGGTGTGTGATTTTGTTGCTATGAAGGAACTGCATAGCATTCCTTATGTCACTAAGTATTTGTCTTACTTGTGGTTCCCGAAGGCCTGCACAGAATTCTGCTTTATTCAGAAGTTGCCGTAGGTCACCGCCACCGCAGTACTCCATACACAGGATAGGCAGCCGAGATGGATTCACACCTTCCAACCCTTTAATAAATTCTGGAGGTAATTCTTTTGTACTCACTATGTTCGCGTTATTGGACTTTTGTAGCATTTCCACTTCTTTCGTCCATCTTTCCCGGTGCTTATCGTTGAGTTCATCACCCCATTTACAAGTTTTGATTGCCAACTTTTCATCGGTCCTGTTGTGCCGCCACAGCACGACAATGCCGAAACTTCCGGATCCTAGCACTCGGTCCTTTGTCCAGTCTCCAATAAAAACTAAGTCATTCATTTTCACTATAGAAAGTCTCACGAAGGAAGATGAGAATATCGTACAACTTGCATACCGCTTCAGGAATAAAAATAGGTCTTAACTACTTTTTAAAGAACAAAAATAACTCTCGTATCATCAAAACTGATAAAGTTTGTGAATTGGGTTCTTTTTAGTCTCATAGTAAGCAAGGAAATGTATACGAAAGCCAACTACTGCACTAAACGAAACAAAGAATTAAACTTTTCAACTCTTAATTGAGTACTTATAAACATTAGTATAACTACCAACAACTGTTTGTGTTATTTACCCGAATAAACTTTTCCATGACTAATTTTACATGCCAAATACACTCATTGCCGTATAAAGTACCTAAACGTCACAGACGTCATAAAAATAAACTTGTAAAAACAAACTTACATTTTCGGTTGAGGTAAAACGTAACACAGCTGGTGTAGCGCTTTACACTTTGATTTTGAGCACATAATCAGCTTTACTGGCATCAATTCCAAGAATACAGATACAGACGAAGCGCAAATGTTAAATGTCAGAAAGAGATACACTGTTTCGGTTTATGCAGGTTTAGTTCAGTGAAATCTAAAAAAAAAGAAAATACAAAATCTTAATAAATTAGTCTGTACTACACCTAAGACCAATGAGAATTCAGTCAAATTAATTATTTGTTGATGCTCTCTATTTTATCTTTACTGAATTATTCAGAATTTCTGGTTGAATTGTTTGGGTATTCGGTAGAACTCCTTTCCTTTCCTTTCTCACATCACATTCTCGGTCTCTAACTATGACAGTATGACACTAATGACAGAAAGAAAAAGTAAAGTAAAATTGTTTGATGTTGATGACGAAAGATGTTTTCGTTTTGTTTCTTTTTTGTGTAAATTTTATTGGAATAGAAGTTAATTAAATCAGTTGACTTTTCTAACAAACGGGCAATGTTCGAATGCGTAGCATTTATGTGAAACTCAAGCAAAATGCTCAACATAGACACGACCTGTCGAACATGTATGAAGAATGGAGAAGATTTTATGGATATTTTTGGCTCTTTGAAGGCTGAAAATGGGGAAGAGAAGCTCACTAAACTCTCTGATATCTTGGAGACATTCACAGAAACACAGGTAGCATTATACTCTTAATATCAATGCCAAATTATATAAGAAGCAGGCTTCGGCATATCTTCATATAGAAATCGAAACAGTACTTGATATAATCTCCTTTATGTTACAGGTTACTAAAGAAGATGGTTTACCGCAAAAATTGTGTGAAGAATGTGTCAATGCACTTCAATTCATATACAATTTTCGTCAGCAAGTACGCAATTCATGTGTAGAGTTGAAAAAAGTCATCCTAGAGCAAACTAATGTGAAAAATGAAATTATTGATATAGACCTTAAGACAGAAAACCAATTTGATTTTGATTTCTGTTATGATGACTTCTTACTTGATGATTTTCCTAAACAAGAGACTGATGAGAAAGGCTATGAATGTAATGAATGCAGCAAACAGTTTGGAAATGAGAAACGTTTTTTAAAACATTTGAAAACCCATGAAAAGCCTAGCCTACAATGTAATATATGTAGTAAAGCATTTCACAAACAGTCTAACCTAGACCGTCACTTGTCCAAGCACTATAGATGTACAATATGCCTTAACTACTTTGATTCAGAGGCTCTTCTTTTAGAACATATGAACGAACATGTTAATGGTGTTGAAATAAAGACTGAGGAAGAGGATGTATTGTATAAATGCTCGGAATGTGATGTTGTTTACACGAAACATAGGTCTTTAGCTATGCACATGAAGAAGCATAAGTTAAAAGGGAAAGACGGGAAAAAGGATTATGAATGTGACGTTTGCCTAAAGGGGTTTACGTTGAAGAGTTTGCTGCGGAGGCATATGAAACTGCACAATGAAGAACATCCATACCAGTGCCTGAAGTGTAATAAAAGTTACTCGAGACAAGACCAGTACAATGATCATATGAATAAACATAATGGGGTCAGGCCCTATGTTTGCCCGCATTGTAGTAAAGGTAATTTTTTTATTAGCATAAACCACTCATTATAATCATCTTTGTTGTCTAGTGTTTGAGGTTGCCACAAATACGTGCATTATGCCTGTATTTCCAAATAGGGTACACATAAAATGCTACAATGACTGTTCACATTTTGTGGCTACTTCTAGCATATTTTTTAGTTTGTAAGTTGGTATTGATGATTGGGAGCTTGGATGTCACTCGGAAACTTCAGAGCACTGTATCCTCGTCATTTGTTGTTTGTCCATGAAAAAAAAAATATGTGTACAATATTTTTTGGTAATCTGTCTGACAGACTAAATGGTTTTTTTTAGTAAACTAGGGGGCATCCATAAATTACGTGAGGTGTTTTTTTCAATTTTCTGACCCTCCCTCCCCCCCTGGTGAGATGTCGTGAGATTTTATTCAACCCCATCCCCCACCCCTCAAATCTCACATGAGATTTTTCAAAATGTGGGTTTGTTACGTAAACAAGTTGCATTGTTATTGTAAAGAGTAAAAACATATTTATTTCAAAAGAAAAAATAAAGCGAATGACGTAACTTAAAAAAAAACTATGTTCGGATACACTCATGAAGTGTCAAATGTAAAGCGCCATACACATCCTCACTTCGGTTTTTAAGACCTTAGACATCTGGATTAAATGGACCAAAATAGTAGTTTTTTGTTTGTTTCAAACAAGAAAAAATTTGCGTGATTTTTGCCATGACCCCCCCCTCTCCCCAACGTGAGATTAGGTGAGATTTGACTCGACACGCTCCTCACCTAAAACACCTCACGTAATTTACGGACGCCCCCCTATCTGGTGGATGAAGCCAGAGATGTCAGGATCGTAGCAAGTAGAACAATGTAGTCTCTGCCTACCCTTGTGGGAAAGAGGCATGATGTTATGTATGTATGTAATTTCAATTCCAGGGTTCACGCAGCTCTGTAGTCTCAAGGACCACATCCGCACCCACACGGGAGAGACCCCGTTCCTGTGCTCGCAGTGCGGCAAGGGCTTCAGCAACAGCTCCAACCTGCGCCAGCACATGATGCGCCACACCGGCCTCAAGCCCTTCGCTTGCAACTTGTGCCCCAAACGGTTCTCCACTAAAGGTATGGAAACTCACAATATTGTCACAGAGTCAAAAGTTGTGTCGTGTGCCTGTCATTTTCTGACGTCTCTACTTTTAAGTTACGGATACATTAGGGGACAAAAGGATGTCGCGGCACATTTGACGTGGCACTGGATTTTTGTATTCATGTGCTCTGCCTACCCCTCTTGGGAATACAGGAGTGAGAGTATGAATGTATGTTTATTTTTAGCTGTCCAAACCTTACAACTACTAAAGTGTGTCTTGGTGACACAAGAGCACCAAAAAATGCATTAGGTAGCACTTAAAAGATTAGTGATGAGATATTAGTAAACTAGTAATCAAAACTCCTTCCTAATATGTTTAGACCATGTAGATAATATTAATTTATTATTTTATACATACATATTCTCACGCCTGTATTCCCAAGAGGGGTAGGCAGAGCACATGAATACAAAAATCCAGTGCCACGTTTAGCAATTTCAGGGTAACCAGATGGTTACATGTGATATTGCAGTGACAGGTTGCTAGCCCATCGCCCACAATACACTAACCCTTTCCCAGAGTCGACTCTTACGACACCCACGGGAAGAAAGGGGGAGGTGCTATTCTAACCCGGTACCACACGTTTTATCTTATCTGAAAAGACATTTAGAAGACTTGTCTAATGACTAATCTTTTAATTGCTACCTAAATGCATGTTGATGTTGACGATGATAATGAACATCTAGGTTGAATGATTTTTTTTTTTTTTTTAACCCCTTTTATTTCTGCAATCTGTCACTAACGACAATGAGCAGTAGTTTTAGCTTTTAATGGGTTGTATTGGTATGATTGTGTTCAATCATCCAAAACGTTTTCTCTACTTTGCCAGATCTTGTGGAGTTCGTCTCTTCAGTCTTGTGAAAGTTGGCCTATCAGTCACCAGGGCTGATGCTAATTTGTTAGGATGTTTTTTCAAACGTTCCTGATACATTACTGCTCGGGCTTTCACTTCTTCTTTCACTGTAGGCATTTTCAGCTCATGGTGTAATCTGATGTTGCTCATATACCATGGAGCATCTACTATCATTCGTAACATTTTAGATTGGAATCGTTGCAATATTTCCATGTTTGAATTTGATGTCGTGCCCCAAAGCTCAACTCCGTAAGTCCAGATTGGTTTCATTATACATTTATATATCATCAGTTTGCTATCCATAGACAGTTGGGACCTCCGATTCAACATCCAGTAGTGTTTACGCAGCTGTTGACTTAGCGCTTTTCTTTTTGTAAAGATATGTGTTCGCCAGGTGAGACGTCGATCCAAATATAGACCCAAATATTTAGCTTCTCTGTGTTGGGGGATATCTATACCATTAAGTTTTATTGGAGGACAGGTTTCTCTTCGCATTGTATACGTTACATGGACCGATTTTGTCTCATTGGGTTTAATTCTCCAGTCTTTGAGCCACTGTGATATATCATCCAAACTTCGTTGGAGCTTTTGAGATGCTACAATAGCGCTTTCGTCTGATGCCAGGACTGCTGTATCATCCGCAAACGTCCCAATAACCAGGCCATCCGCCGTTGGTAGGTCCGACGTGTATATCAGATACAGGATAGGTCCCATTACGCTGCCCTGTGGAACACCAGCTTGTATCCTATGAAGTGGCGTTATTTCTTCTCCTTGTTTAACAAAGAAGTGACGCTCATGTAGGTACGATCTTATAAAAAGGTAATAATTAATAGGTAGGTTTCTTTTCAATTTGCACAGTAGTCCTTCATGCCAGACCCGATCAAACGCCTGGGAGATATCGAGAAAAGCCGCACTGCAGTAATGCTTTTGTTCAAACGTTTTATTGATTCCTTCCACGAGTCTGTGAACCTGCTCTATTGTCCCATGCTTGATTCTGAATCCGAACTGATGGTCTGGTAGAATTTCTGAGTTTTCTATTTCGGGGTTCAGTCTTTTCAGGAATAGAGCCTCCAGAACCTTGGAACACACTGGTAAGAGACTTATGGGTCGATAAGATTTAGCATCTTCAGCCGGTTTGCCTGGCTTCAAAATCATTATGATTTGTGCTACCTTCCATTGTGGCGGCACAAAGCCTCTACAGAGTATAGCGTTATACAAGTTTGTCAGATAAGAGATACCTGTCTCTGGTAATCTTTTTAGTACTGTAGCAGATATCAAATCATAGCCAGGGGCTTTATGTTGCGGAAGTTTTTTGATCACTGAGCGCACTTCATCGCTTGAGAATTTATGTATCGGTAGATCCAGCTGATGTATGGTGTCCAGAGTATTAGTAACATCCACCAGTTTCTGCGAACCGGTATCAGGATTGGCAGTAAATACTTTACTGAGGTGACTTGCAAACACTCGAGCCTTCTCATTATCATTGCAGGCCCAGTTTCCATCTTCTTTACGGAGTGGCGGTTGTAGTGATATAGGTCGTTTCAACTTTTTAGTTGCTTTCCAAAGTGAGTAGTCGGAGGACTTTGTGTAATCAAGATTGTGAAGGTGATCTTGAACTTCTTTATTTTTATCTTCTTTGAGTTTAGCTCTTAATTTTTCCGTTAAGAAGTTCAGGTGTTTCTTATCTTCTGGATATCTAGTATTTTGCCACTTTTTTCTAGCCTTGCGCTTCTGAATTAGTAGGTTTGTAATTAACTTAGAGCTCACAAATTTTTTGTCATAATAGTCTTCAAACGGGGTAGACTCCCATGCCGCTTGTTGAACTACGGAATTGAAGTGTTCTACTGCATTAAAAATGTCCTCATCGGATTCCAAAGGAGCACTTATTTCTATATTTGAGTTCACCAGTTCCTGGAATGACTCCCAATCTGTTTTTCTATTATGTAGGGCACAGGGTCTGTGATTCATAACAATTTCGGTATGTAATTTCACAATAATTGGCGAATGGTCTGAAGATAGTTCTAAATTGGATTTGCATTCAAGTTTTTTCTTAGATATTCCTCTAATTATACAAAAATCAATCAGATCAGGTTTTTTACTTCTGTCTGTTGGCCAGTAAGTTGGCTCTCCAGTAGACAGAACATCTAATCCCAGTTTTTCAATGGCCATGAGGAGTTGTCTTCCTTTTGTTGTTATAGTTCTTGAACCCCAGTAAGTATGTTTAGCGTTGTAATCTCCTCCTGCTATGAATGTAGTGCCTAGCGATTCTAAGTAGCATAGGTATTCAGACTTTGTGATATTGTGCCTTGGGGGGCTATATACAGCTGACAGAAGCAGAGACCCGGATCTACCCTTCACTACCACATTAGTGGCTTGTATATGTGGTGTACAGTAACATCTTACTTCATGGTGTTTGATATTCTCCCTAATAAGGATTCCGGAACCACCATGTGCTGTTCCATCTGGGTGCATAGTGTGATAAAATCTGTATCCTTGCATGTGGAAGTAGTTTTTAGCTGTGAAGTGTGTTTCAGACACCAATAATATATCAATAAGATGATTGTTCATGAATTGCACAACTTCAAGGTTATGCTTGTGTAGACCATTGGCGTTCCAAACTGCAATTGTTAAGGATTCGAATTTTGTGATGAGTTTTTCATTAGATTCATGAGAAGGTTTGTCATTATGGTTAATTGTGTTGATATTTGTGTCAACATTTCGAACAGTTGTTTGATCTCGCTGAAGTTGCCGCTAATATTTGGGATTTGTGAAATGATTTTTTCTTTTTCGGTTGTATTATTAGTTTTGTATGACTCTGGTGTGTTTTCTTGTTTTTTGTTTTGAACGACATGGGCAAAAGTAACACCTGGTCGTACAAACTGAGTTACATGAGGAGCTTCTTTGTTATTTGTCACTAATAATGGCTGATGAGGCTTTTCTTGATTGGGCTGTTTTTTCCGTAGTTGTGGGAACATAGTTTTTTGCAGCTGCTGGTAGACTGTGCAGCCCTTGTAGTTTGCAGGGTGGTTTCCTTCACAGAGGGCGCACTTGACATCATCTGTCTTTCCTTTTATTTCACATTCCTTAGATGAGTGACATCCAGCACACTTGATACACCTAGGTTGCCTCCGACAGTAGGATTTTGTGTGTCCATAATGTTGACAGTTTGCGCATTGTGGTATGCTTCGTGTGGGGTGAGGTGGTTCAAACGTGACTACACAATTCATAATTGTTTTTGTTTCATATATAGTCTTGTTATTAGATTGAAGCTTTAAATCAATAAAGAACATTGGAAGTGGTCTTTTCGTGATCTTCTGCTTCATATTCCAGACATTAGTGACTGTGTGACCTAATTCTTCTATTGCATTTTTGATTTCCTCGACATCTGTTGATGGATGGATGTTTTTCAAGACAACTCTAAAACTTCTCTCTTGCTTCGGTTTGAATGTGTAAAATTCTGTTTCCTTTGCTTCCAGTTCTTTTTTTATAACTGCGTATATCTCTTGGGTTTTCATTTGGATTTTTACTTGATCATTTAGCAATACTTTTAGGGTGTATTGGTTTGAAGCATGTTCGTCTAATAACTTTATAAGTGGTTGGATGTTATGAACATTATCCACAAACATTATTGGTGGTTTTGGTTGAATGATGACGATGATGTTGTTGTTAATAATGATGATGATATTAATGTTATTGTTAATGATAATGATGGTGATGTTGCTGACGATGTTGTTGGCACCCTCAGGGCAGATGACGTGCCACGTGGCGACGCACAGCGGGCTGCACCCGCACAAGTGCGAGCAGTGCGGCGCCGCGTTTACCAAGCCCAACTCGCTCAAGAAGCACCGCCTCATACACCTCGGCCTCAAGCCCTTCGCCTGCGACACCTGCAGCATGCGGTAACGAATATACATACATACATACTGAATTCATTCTCGGTATTTACGGAAAACTACGAATTTTTAATAATTTTGAAAATGTTCACATTAGGAGGATAGGAGTCGCACCACTTCTTCATACAAACGTAGTCCCCTGTTTTCTACGTGAATAATGACATTAGAGCAAAATTTTTTTTTACATCACATTTGTATCTGTTGTGGATATGCCCCTATGAATTGCTTTTATCGATATTCTAAATAAAATAAAAAAAAGTTGGAAAATCGATAAAACCAAATTGTAGGGGCATAGCCACAACAGATACAAATTTAATGAAAAAAAAAAAATTTGCTCTAATGTCATTATTTACGGAGAAAACAGGGGACTACGTTTGTATGGAGAAGTGGCGCGACTCCTATCCTCTTAACCCATTCTTGGTCACTGTGCCAATTTGGGAACACTTAAAATTAAGGGAAAAATTTAAATTGTTGACGCTAAATGTAATATGATTGGGTACAGTTTTATAATAATAAATAAATCTCCACCTTGTCGACAATAACGTCGCTCCAAACTCTACCGAAAAGGTGAGAAAACTCGCAAAAATGCCTAAAAAAAAAAATTTTTTTTTTCTCATTTCCTAATTCCTTTTATCCTCTTTAATTATAAAATCAACAAATTTTTGATGAATCTCTGCTAGTTTCATTTTGACCATTAATGGGTTAATAAAATAGTTTACTGGAACAAAAAATATAATTAATTAATCATCTAACTATTATCTCGGTATTGGAAATGGAAACCTTAGCAGAGATAATAGAGCGCTGTTCGCTTCTGTTCTAGCATACTTCTCTCGCTTCACTCACATTTATCCCTCTCATCATGCTCAACGGTTTCGGGTACTTTTAATTTGGCTATTATAATATACCCAGTATAAATATTGCCTATAAAAAATGTGTGTGTGTATAAGCAAATTTACAAGGAAAGTAATAAAGTATGTTAGGTCCACTCACGAACAAAAGTTGTGTTTAGCCGTATAAATTTGGCATAGCACAGGGCGCATTGACTTGAAAACCGATGAAACATTTTTCTCCCACAAGGTTGATGCGCTCACTAGTTAAGGGCCGATTGTTCAATTACCAGATAAATTTATCTGCCAGTTAAAATAATAATTCTTGCATCCCTAGCAAGAGTGAAAGCCATTAAAAAAAAAAGTCATATAAAAGAAAAGTGACAGCCAACATTTATCGGACAGATATGTTTTATCCGGTGATTGAAAAATTAGCTCTAAAATAAATATTTACGATCAAATTCCAGCCACCGTGTATGTATATGTTACCGTTTTCCATTTTGGCAGCCCGGCACCACTAAGCTTGCTTAACACTCGTGATATTACAAAATCCGCAGAGCTCGTTCCCAAAACTATAACAGTGCTAACGGCAGTGTGTCCGCCAGGTTTGCATGCAAGGACCACCTGAAGCGGCACTACCGCATCCACACGGGCGAGAAGCCCTACCGCTGCCAACACTGCGAGCGCGCCTTCACGCAGAGCAACGACTTGGCCAAGCACACGCGCATGCACGTCGGACAGAACATTTACCAGTGAGTTGAGACATTAACGTGTGTCATAGACTAATGCCCGGGCCACACTAACGGGAAATGGCATTAATTATCGCGATAATGGACGTCAGTCGTATGGTGAAAACACGTTTTAACGCAATAATTAATGCCATTTCCCGTTTGCGTGGCCCCAGCATAAGCAGATATAATATTAAGATATCTGTATCTGAACGGACATCTGTCAGTATCACTCCCTATACAATTCAATGAGCTAACACACACAGCGCAGGTAACTTATATTTTACCGTCAAGTATCTGTTGGCACAAAGGAAAGATGACATTTATACAGAGATAAAGAATCTGTTTAATCTGTGACACGATAAAAAATTTAAATCTGTCGACTAATTTTAGGGTCTAGAAACGAAACTCCATTCTAAGACTTAGATGTCTGTTACCAGGGTGTAACTCAAGAAAGAATAGACAAACAGTTGAAATTTTCACAAATTAAGTATTTCTGTTGCCACTATAATAAATTCTAAACACATTGCGATTTTTTTCCCATGTTGGTCGATATCAATAGTGGCAAATAAAGGTGATATTTTCTAAGTTTCAAACCATAATGTCGAGCTTTTTGACGAGTTTAGTTAGTTACGTTGGAGAATGACATGCAGGCGCTTGAGTATTTTTTTTTACGCCACACAAAAATTAAAAACAATCCTTTTCAGATGCACAAAATGCGACATGCGATTCCGTCTCATAAGCGAATTGAAACAACACTACCCCACTCACTACGTCGGGCAGGAAGAACCGACCTTATTACCAGCGGCTAAGGAAGAGACTGCGTCGGCGATGCTCGTGCCCGAGAGGGAGACAGAAGGCACTATCACCATCACTTTCAGCCACAACGGGGACGAAAAGGACGGGCTACATGGAAATATCACAATCGATATCAAACCGCAGAATACGTAGTCGATAGAACAAAATGGTTATGAACGTTTTGTCTGTTCGGCCTAACCTATCTGGGCACAAAGTTATGTTTCTGTGTATGTATGTTATTTAATTCTGTATTTGTAGGCCACGAATTGCCTTAAATTCTAATTAGATTCTAAGAAATTGGCTTTATGTAAAATAAGCGGGTGATTTTAGGAGAGTTTTTAAATTAAAATTAATGTAAAATTTATTTACACACTTGGTTACGAATGTCACTCAGTTTAGTGGTTTATATTAATTTTTGCAATATTTATAAAACTTTACACATAGACTCGTTGAGACACATTAAGTCTGTTAGTAATAGATGGCGCCAGTAGGCTCTTACATGTAATGTAAACTTTAGTGTAAGATATTTAATTTATTTTTAGTGAAATAAGATGGATATTTTACGTCTCGTGAAAATGGTGTACGAGATTTTTTTTTCTCTCGTGTTACTATTTTGTATGAGGTAACAGGGGGTGAAAATTCCTGAAACACTTTTTTGTAAATTGAAGAAAATATCACAAAAGACGTAGTGACAACAAATTTAAGAAGTGCTTTGTTTAACGTTGTTCGCTATTCTACTTTTGACAATACTAGAGAATTTGTTTAAAATGTGGGTAGTTGTGAGTCATTGTAATTTCCTTTGCGACAAGTAGTTAGGAAAAGAGCGCTGGCGATGATGGACTACGAACTGACCCGAAACGTGTCGACACAGAGACACGGAGACGTGAGTTTATCCGTTTTAATTCAAAAAGACGTTGACGCGTGGGCATGGGTCCGTGGGTCCGAGCCGTGCCGTATTAGCTTTTATTGGATGGAAATAAGTGGTTTTACCAGTCAACTATTGCGGATCCCGTAAATATCGCATCGATTGGTTTAGCGAGATCCTTAGGCTGCATTTCCACCAGAGATGTGCTATGCAGCTATGCTGCGAAGATTTATTGAGCTGCGCTACGAAATCCACCGGTGTTATGCTATATGCACCAATGAATATGATTGGAGAATATCAAACGCATCCGTAGCATCGTAGCATAGCACATCTTTGGTGGAAAGGCAGCCTTATGGTCACCATTTACCATCTTTCTAATCGGAATGATGCTCCAGGCTTGATCCAATCAGCTGTGCAGATAGCACTTACATTTACATAACAGATAAACGGGTAATGAAACAATAATACAATAACCACACTCGACTTGAGTAACCATATATTCGTATTTTATTCAGATGATGTTTTAAGTCATGTAAAATGCAATAAAAAGTAATTGCTAATTTTTATAATAGAATTGAGACGTTTCTTTTTTGTTAATCAGACTCCATTTAGAAGCAAAATACGTTGAATTATATTGCAATAGAAGCCTTGATGACATCCGTTTTAAGGAACTTTAATTTCTCGCAATGTTTTTACAGATTTTGATGATTAAGTACTTTAATGTTTAAAAGTTATAACTAAAACTATATGGGAGTTGAATCGTAATGTAAAAAAGTGTGTGAAAAAAATCAGCCTTTAAACTTATACGCATATTTCCCATTTAAACGATCTGTAGCGTCAGTCCGATTGGACGATAGGAAGGATTGTGAATGGCCATTAGTTTTGCTGTTTATCTGTGGAACAGGCTATTCACAAGTTAGTAGAAATAACTGAAATAACTGAAACCAGTCACATTATTTGCTTTATGTTAAAACTAGATGGCGCTTTAATTTTTTCCACTGAAAATGTTCATGATTAATATAAGTATCAAAATGGTTACAAGCGTTTACATTTCATATTAGTTTTTTATTTATAAGCGTTAATATACCTATAGCTATTATCAATGTAAGTTATAAGGCTATAACAGTTTCTAAATATTTTAAATATGCCATTGGTTTAAAGTCTATTGTAGTTCCCATTTCTTTTCACTTACTTAGTATATTAAATGTTCGTTCAAAAATAAAAGGTCCAGTATTTCATGAAATGTACTCAAAATTCTAAATATTTTTACACGACTGCCCAGAAATGATTTGGCTAGTATCTTGTTTAAGTTAGATTTTAGTACTTGTATTTTGTTCCATGACAAATATGTCGTATATCATCACAAGTGTCTTAGTCTTTTAGGATTATGGGTACAAATATTTATTTAGTTCCATTGCATTTAGTTGATGTACAAACTATTTAGTGAAATACATTATTTCATTTCAGTCTATCAAGTGGTTTCATTTTCATCAGAGGTAGAGAATTGGGGTTTTCCCACACTCATTGACATGGAATTGGTAATAAACCGACAAACATAACAGCTATTTATAATGTAACAGCCCCTTTTTTGCACTATGGGCGTTAAGCACAGGTGTGCGCTAACGGTTTTTTTTTCGCGCGTCCTACCCGCACACGTTTTTTTTATTCGTTTTTTTTGTGAATAAAAGTGACCTTTATTCAGCGACGCAACTTTATGCGCACAGCCTGGAACCTAGAAAAATGTGCGAAAAAGCCGTAATATGGGGCGCTCCATAAAATAAGCTGCATAAAATCTTCACTAACGCAGTTGTGTGATAAAAAATGCTTGCTGATATTAGACAGCGGCGCAGGGCGAAACTCACGAAAACACATAACGCGTCGGTAACAGTGAATGGTTCAAAGTTCTGAAGGACTATGGATTTGTATTCATCAAATCAGTGGCGTAGCTAGCATGGGTGACACCCGGGGCGGATATTGTAGCTGTCACCCCCTCCCCCCCCCCAGAATTCGATAGAAACGGTTAATAAAAAAATAATTATGATTCATGTTTATTTACCGACAGTCTGACTACATGTTTTTTTTTTACCTTTTATAATTTTTCATTCACTACTAAAGTTCACAGCCGGGTGTCACCCCTAAGAGGCCGCCCCCGCCCCCCCTCCAAGCTACGCCACTGCAACAAATTCTGATCGATTACAGAAAATTCTATGGAAACCATCCTTAGAGGTTACGTATTCCACGTATAGATGGCGTTAAAAGTTGCTGCAAGTTCCCCTACTGGCCGATAGATGGCATTTTTGTACACATGTACTACGCGGTAATGTTTATTCTCAATTTTTTCCGTGTGGTTAGTGTGGGGATTACAATAAAACGTCTCCATTTCTTCCGTGGATGCCATAAGAGGCGACTAAAAAAAGTAGCTACGAGGCCTGAAATAGTTCATGGCTTTGCCTATGTAGCGTTCCGTGTGCTCTGCCTAGCCAAATTGAGAATACAGGCGTGATGTAACACATAATTTTACACAACACATAATACATAATTCATAATTTTTAGGGTTCCGTAGCCAAATGGCAAAAAAACGAAACCCTTATAGATTCGTCATGTCTGTCTGTCTGTCCGTCTGTCCGTATGTCACAGCCACTTTTTTCCGAAACTATGAGAACTATACCTACTAATAAAACTTGCTGAGTAGATGTGTTCTGTGAACCGTATTAAGATTGTGACACAAAATTATAAAAAAAGCAATAATTTTTTAGGGATTATAATACATGGAACTGAAACTCAATTTTTTTTTCATCAAACCCATACGTGTGGGGTATTTTTGGATAGCTCTTCAAAAATGATTTTGAGGTTTCTAACATCATACTTTTCTAAAGTGAATAGTTTGCGCGACAGACGCTTCCAAATTTGAAAAAGTTGTGTCCCCCCATCTAACTTCTAAAATAAAAGAGTGATAAATCTAAAAAAAAATATATGATGTACATTACCATAAAAACTATCAACGAAAATTGGTTTGAAGAAAACCTAGCAAGTAGTTTTTTTTTTAATAAATAAAATTAAAATGATAAATTTTAGTTCGAAAATCTGTCACTAGATGGCGTTGTAATCGGTTTGTGCGGAACCCTCAGTGCGTGAGTCCGACTCGCACTTGGCCGGTTTTTTAGAATCCCGTAGTAGTCTTCGTCGCCAATATGGCGAGATTTTTTGTAGTGGAGGTAATTTTGCTTGTCGCTTTTGCCTTTACTTTTATGAAGTTCCGAAGATCGTTTGCATTAACACAGCTTCCAATTCGCTCTGCGGACAAACATACATCTCTGCCTGGAGAGAGATCTCTCTATTAGAGTCTTTCCAACAGTCTATGTTTCTAAGCGAACTATGTTTCTATCCGAAAAATATTAGATAAGTAAAGTAAGGTTGACACGCCGTTCTGCAGTTTCGCCTCTCGGTTAAGTCGAGAGAATAAGCACAAAGAGCAGTACACTACACGGTAGGTACAGTCACAGCCAAAATTCTTAGGCACTGCTTTGCTAGATGCATATTTATGTATGTTAAGTATACTTATCTAAGGATAAAATATACATGCAAAATACAATCACACCCATATTCCCAAATGTGGTAGGCCGACATCCCGATACCGACTTTGGATAATAACATAATATTACTATATTACTAATATTAGTAATATTATTATTTCCTTCCGTGGATGTTTATTTATTTATTTATTTATTTATGTTGTAAGAGGCTACTGGGACTGGGGAAATAGGTTTAGTTATGCTTCAGCAATACTGTAGCAACCTGGAATAGTTCTTGGATTTGTCTATGTAGCGTTTCGTGTTCTCTGTCTATCCCTTTCGCGAATACAGGCATGTTGTGTGTAATGTGTGTAATAGCAGTATGTACAAAAAAAATCGCAATACTCGTTTTAAGCCTCATCCTCGCGAGTGTACGCGCGAGTAGCGCAGACAATGATAATAGGACAGAAAGCGGACGCCTCTCGCATCCCGCGTGAGCCGGGAGCGACGCGCAAAGAATAGCCACCGACACGTTACAACAGAGTGCCCAGTAACATATTATAACGGATAGAATATTTAGTAGAATAATAGTAGTCGGGTTAGTAGAATAGCACCTCCCCCTTTCTTCCCGTGGGTGTCGTAAGAGTCGACTCTGGGAAAGGGTTGGTGTATTGTGGGCGATGGGCTAGCAACCTGTCACCACAATATCACGTTTGACCATCTGGTTACCCTGAATTTGCTAAACGTGGCACTGGATTTTTGAATTCATGTGCTCTGCCTACCCCTCCTGGGAATACAGGCGTGAGAATATGTATGAATATTTAGGGCTGTGACATCCTATATAAATCCACTGGTGAAAAGTAACTTCCAAATTTTGTTTGTGTAACATTTTGACGGCCGGAAGTCCGGGACCTGAGTCCCGGGTTCGATTCCTGGTCTTGGATGATCCCTCGAGTCTTGAATGTTTATAGAAATGTATAAGTAAGTTTATCCGTTGTCTACTTATAGTACCCTTAGCAAAGGCATTTAATTGCTTAATTTGGAACAGCTGTACTATGTTCAATGATATTATTATTATACTATCTCGTAAAATAAATACCTATTACCTTTACTCTAAGAAACTGCCTTTCAAAGTATCGGTTACATTGACCCTCTGTCTCACAATCTTTGCCAGTCTATACTCTTTTATTCAGCCAGGGCGGCCCGCCCGCCCCTTATCAGTGCGCAGCTGACTGCCCCGGGGCACGCACGTGGTGAGTCCTACCATTTACTACCATTTACTACCACTTACTACCACTACACTACTAAGTGAGTGCACAGATATTATTCTACTACGGTTATTTTGTAGTGGAAATGTTTTGAATTGTCAGATGTAATTAGAATTTGATTTTATCGACTCAGCTTCGTAATAGGCTTTTGTTTAAGCTTTCGGATGATTGAAAGCTTATTAGGTGATCATTTTTCGGATGCGGCTTAGTTATTGGTTTTCTGATTAAAAATTAAGTATTTAAAGACCGCGCAAGTATATTTCATTTGTCAAAACTTAAAAAAAAGTGGTTATAGGTACCTTATCCATAGAATGTTATTTTTAAAATCACTATTTTGTTAGTGAAGTATTTTTTAATCATTTTAATTATAAGATTGTTTAGTTAATTAATTTATATTTAAGTACTTAGCTCATAGGTAAATATTATTTAGTGAGAAATTGCTGTCAACACTCATACATCCATTACGAATTTACTTCGAAATAGGGTAGGCAGAGTACATACTTTTAATTTGAAACGTGTATTTACAATAAATATGTTTTAGTGACGTATTGTATAGCAATATTTACAAAGTTATAACAGATTTTTTTTAAAACGAGTACTACGTATATTACTGTTCGAATTTGTATACAAATCCCAATGAATATTTAAAGCAGTTCAGGAAGTGCGTGTCGAATAACAGCGTAACTGTCGGACGGCACGACACGTTTTGCCAGTAAATAATTAAAACTACCGCACTTTTGTTATAAAATTCTACGCGGGAAAAAAACATAAATACAAGGCACGTTTATTACATATATTGAAAAGCCGAAACGCTGGTAATTTATGAAGTCCAAAAAACGTCTGTAAATAAAATTTAATAGCAACAAGAATAGGCAGTTCATATTCAATGTGGTCACAAAACATAAATATTATGAGATCGAATACGCAAATTGTTCCTTTACTACTTTTTTCGATTTTCGATTTTAAGATAACAAATGTGTGTCAGGAGGTATTTATCAGATACCGTTATAGGCAATACATTATATCGTAATGTTACCTATCTAATATTGTGTTGTTATTGCTACCTACCTATACTACTAACGAATGGACAACATCTTTGCCTTCACCTTTGCCTTTAAAACGGAAAACAAGAAACTCTTACAAAGTTGGTATTTTTTCTTTAGTCTTAGACAATATTGAATCAATTATAACGTAGAGTTGGATTCAAAGCTTTTTTTTTTTCTATACAAAGGAAAAAAAAGCGTTAGAAATGAGAATTAAACATTAAATTTTGAGAGAAACGTATCTTAGCAATTATTCACTATGATATCATTGTATGTAATACAAGTAATAAAATAACGTTCTATACATTGTTTAGATTATCTGTAATTTCTGTAAACGTCTATGCGTTCTCTACATTTTAATATTAGTCTGCGTCGTAGCGCTGAGGCTACGACCCCTGCTACGAGCCCCACAATGGTCTACGCTACGTGCTACGCGTTTCAGCGTACTATGAAATTATGAATAATTAAGGCGAAACGGTTCGAGTTGGATCGCTCAATTTATAATGTTCTTTGCTAATGGTTCACACAGTGGTTTGACAGTTTACAATGTTTTTCGTTTTAATAATTTAAGTACTTTTTTTACCCGGTTTTTGTTACACGTTGTGTATAATTTAGGTGCAAACTACATATTTCTATAGGTTTTAAATGGGCAGGATTTACTAGTGACAGGTTGTTAGCCCTCCATTTTTTCCGTGGATGTTGTAAGGGGCGACCAAGGAAATTGATTTAGGTTTTAAAATGGCATACTTAAATGTTGAATAATCCCATGATACGTCACCAACATGACCATCATTAAAAGTCTCTTAACGAAGTAGTCAGTTCCCCAAAATCCACGACACTCCATCATTCGAGCCAGCAATTTTCATCAAAGCGATTGATCTCAAGGCCGGCATCCGTCGATACGGACAGCCCCGAGATATTCTGATTAAGGGGGAGGTTAATGTGGGTGAAGTTCGCACTTTCGGGAGGGGGAGGCGAGTACCAACTAATCTGTAGGTAGGTTAAGCTTTGTTAGAGTTTACTGATAGCCAGCGTGTATCGTGTTAAGTCTAACTAAGGTTGAGTTAACTGAGCTAAATCGATTCAGTGCATCTAGTGTAGTAGAGTCCGTCAAGAATCGGTCAATTTCGTTTGCGTATTAACGCTGTATGGAAACTGTGTCGACCGCGGCAGTTGTGCAAACGGGCCGCTTCGAGGCGCTGTCTCAGTTTCTTTACAATTCTTCGAATTAATACGTAAACAAAATCGACACGTTTTTTGGCCAATTTCATCACAGAAGACGCTCTGTAAAGTATGGTTTAAGGGTCTCGCTCAATCTCGGCAAGTGTACAAGTGCTCTAAGACCTCCGCCCGTGCTCCGCATTGTCTTCAAGTGCCCTTGCGGCCGTCTTTAATTACACTATCTGAGACTGTAGAATTTTAGTCGGCTACAATATCAACCCGTCTCTTTCCTTCTCAAAGAGCACAGACCTAACAGAAAGAGACAGCCGACTAAAAGCCGTCTGCGGGGAGTTTCACTGTTCCTACGGTTAAATATCACTGGCAGTTAGTTTAATCTGCAATATAAATTCTTGGCGTCATTTCTATTATCTTAGTCTGTGGTTATGTCGGCTTTCTTTTGTTATTTGCAAGAAAGCGAATATCATCGTTTGTAATTGGAACTTCGAAAAATTCTGCGGAAAATAACTTAGGGCCGATTTTTCAATCACCAGATAAATTTATCTGCCAGTTAAAATTATTGCTATCCTTTTTTCGCGTCATATAAAAGAAAAGTGACAGCCAACATTTATCGGACAGATATGTTTTATCTGGTGATTGAAAAATTAGCTCTATGACCTTTGAATTCATAATTCAATTAAGCATTTAATATCTGTGAATCCTGTGTGGTGCCGGGATAGAATAACACCTCTTCGCCTGTTCCGTGAATGTCGTAAAAGGAGACTAAGGAAAGAGGTGTAGGTACGCTGCAGGCGACAGGCTAGCAACCTGTCACTATTATACCACTTTCACTTCTTTTCGAATCTAAAATTATTCTAAAAGTGCCTGCGAAGCGTGAAATAGTCATAATCATGGTTTTGTCTATGTCACGTTTCGTGTGCTCTGCCTACCACATTAGGGAATAGAGACGTGTTTTGGTAATTCCATAGTTATTTGTGGAAGCATCGATTTTACTAAATTATTCAAGGTATACTTTCCGTAATATACCTAACAGAGTGTTAGGCATTAGTAAAATTGTATTTGTCGTGTTGGAAAAGATAGACGCCTTTTCCGTGGAACCATTGTGTTCTTGACATTCTCGACATCTGAAAAGAAAAGTAATTTACTTTAATAGCTCCGGATTTTCGGGTTTTTCTGTCCGCTAAAAAGCGTTGTTTTAAGTAGATAGTAAAGAGATATCATTAAAGAACTTTTAAGCTTTTTAAATCTGTGTAGGTACATATACATATTTACAAGGAAAAAATCTTTACCTACTGGTATTGCTAAAACTCGAGAACGATTGAACCAATTTCAATCATTAATTTTAATTGTCTTTATACAGCGGTGATCAAAAACATTTTCTCTGAATGTTGTCTTAAAACATTCATAAATAATGTAGCAGTCTTAATTAAATATTTCTTATAAGGTTTCATCATTCTTATTCCCATAAACACAATTTTAACACGAAAATACAACTAGTTTTTGAACTTTTGAACCTCGCCATCTTGTATGTAATTATTTTGGGTGTCTTTTTACCCACGACGGAACGGAGCAGGTATATGCGTTTAGTGTGAGAGATGTTTGTGTGTGCGTTTGTCCGTTTGTCCGTTTGTGCAAAGTAATGTTCCCATAATATCCTACCTATCTTCTAAAGTAAGGACCCGATTTTGATGCGGTTTTCAATAACGGGCTTGTGTTTGATGAGTTCATGTTCTTAGATAGGTGTCATGGCTGTAACTCACTAGGGGGCGCCACAATATTAGCGCAAAGCAAATGTTCAATGTTCCCACCTATCTTCTAAATTAATGATCCGATTTTGACGCGGTTTTCAATAACGGGTTTGTGTTTGACGAGTTCATGTTCTTAGATAGGTGGCATGGCTGTAACTCACTAGGGGGCGCCACAATATTAGTGCAAACCAATGTTGCAATATAATCAGAACGAAATGTCCGATTACAATTCTGTTTTCAGCAACGTGGTAGCTTAATGCATATTCCCAAATAATAAACATTACGACAATAACTCACTAGAGGGCGCTACACTAAATAAAATTGCAACAATATTAAAAAGAATTGTCCGATTTCAATGCGGTTTTCAGCAATGGGTTCGTAGTCAATTGGTGCATTTATAATTCGTACCTATATGCTCTCTGAAAAGTCTGAAAAAAAATGAAACAAAATAAAAAAAATTGAAAAATACCCACGACGGTAAAAATCTCCTCGAAAAAGAATAAAATAACTCAAAACCCCCGACTTAACCCAACTATTATGTAAGTTTACCATAATACATTACCGAGAAATATCCGTCGGGGCTGCCTTTCCTATATGAAATTTCCACAAAAATTTAATCATAATCATAAGTGTATTGTCGTCGTGTGTGTCGTCATTTACATCTACAATTCTTCAATAATCGTATTCACGTCAACGTAAACTTTAGCTGGATTAATGGCAGCCCCCGACGGGTATTCCTCGGTAATGTATTATGGTAAACTTACATAATAGTTGGGTTAAGACGGGGGTTTTGAGTTATTTTATTCTTTTTCGAGGAGATTTTTACCGTCGTGGGTATTTTCTTTGTGTTACTTACTAGATAGTAAACCTAAATTGATAACACCACACGTAAGTTATACAATGTTTGTATTGGTATTGGTAGCGTATTGGTATTTTCCGCGTAATCATTTTTCTATTGTTCTCATAGCATTTTTAAACTCTCAAGTTATAATTTTTCATTAAAAGTCGATGGTCATTTTTGTATCAAATAAACGAAACTTTAGAAAAGTGGTATTATTAAATAAACGTTCATCATTCAAAATATACTCATTTCATTTGCAAAGAGCTTTAGTGAAAAAATCTAGTTGAATGGCTTTGTTCCTTTACTCTGGCAGGAAATTTAAAATCAAACTGCTATCCTCTACGAGTATTCATCCAGTCTTTCTAAAGCTCTAGCTCTGGCCGTTAAGAATCTATCATACTTGAATGCCTACGACTCGGAATGAAAAAAGTTTTATCGATATTAAGCATGTCTCAGGAATGTTCAAGTCGGCAATGCCATCGATATCGCGTTGAGGCTCTACTTTATTTGCTGGGCGCCTAACAAATAAATACGAGTATTTGCGGAGGACAGAAAATACCGTAGGCAGGGTTTTCCACTTTGATGCTGTTTTTTTACTGCGTTGTTTTACTTAGGAGGTTCGTTGTTTGTTCATTTAGCTGATAGATACTCGAGAATAAACAGAATTTTGAATTGAATTCTTGATACCTACTAATAATAAATACTTTTATGTTTACTAAAGCAGACTTTTCAAAAGTCTAACCAAAATAAAAATTAAAAAACCCAGATATTTTCCTTTCAAATTCCTTTATTTTAAACAGGTACTTACCATTTATTGGAACACTAATAAAAAGCTACTGCATAAATAAACTCAGGGTAACTCTATTAAAACCAATTAAATTCGTCATAAGTAAGTAAAGACAGCAACAGAATGTAACCTGTTTTGTTGAACAACAATGTGTGAAAATTGACAAAGGGTTAATTGTTGGAAATTCTCATGGACAGAATTCATGCCTATTCAATTGATATTCTATCTAATTAAAAAAAAGAGCTCTTAATAAGTCGATAAGAAAAGTGACGCTAGGTAATGATAATTCTCAAGAATTACGCATAAAGATTTTAGTCATCATATTTTGTAAAAAAGATACCTGTAATATCTTCAATTTTCAGTTATTGAACCGTCCCCCAAATACGTACGACCTAAAATCTGTTCCAGGAAAAGAAATTACAAATTTATAGCCTCATACACGTTTATGGACACGCCGTAAAGTTTATGTTTACCATTTCCGTAGATATTGACAAACGGCGGACCGGGCTCGGGCGAAACGGGCTATCAATTAATGAACAGGCACAAAACAAATAGGCACAGAAGTCTGACTCCACACAAAATAGGTACAGTCACGAACCGGGATTGTTGAGCCACTTGCCACTGTTCGCAATTTAGACGTGTAATCAACGACAGATGTGACCGACTAGGTGTCAGCTATTGGATTAGTATTACACGACCAAGTTACAAACATAGGTAAGTGGCTCAACAATCCCTGTTCGCGATGGTACGCACGAACAACGCACTCATAAACACTGCTCACAGGCACGACTGTTACAGTCAAAACTTACAGCCGGTCAAAACCACTTTCGACTGCGAAAATCAGTCAAAACTGATATTAACCAAGGGCATCGGTCAACACCACTATTACCCAATATTTTCGCAGTCAAAAGTAGTTTTGACCAATACAAAATGATGTGAATTTGTATACTTAATTAAGATGCCTTATGTGGGTATATATTTTTGGAAATTAGGAAACGTTTACATATTAACGCACGCGACTGTACTTGATTGACTTCTGTATTTATCGGTGTTGTGTCTTCGTACGAGCCCGGACAACACATTGAGGCCTAACGAAGCTTCGAGCTGCCTAACGTATCAGCACTTGGCCCTAATTAAATTCTAAACTCCGGACTCCGAGCTTGATCTAGTTGAAGTCTGTTTATTGGGTTTGAAGCGCTTTAGGTAAGTTAACGGAGGGCTTTTAGGCTTTAAACATGGAACGCTAACGATCACGCCTTTGTTCCCACAGGGTAGGCAGAGCATACGAAACGTTATTAAGACTAAACGCAACTATTTCGAGTTTCACGGCCACTTTCAGCATATTTTTAGGTTATAAGGTTATAACTTAAGAGGTACAAGGTGTCAGATTCTTTAACTTATACATACCTACATACATCACGTCCGTATTTGGTAAATGGGCAGACAGAGTGCGAAACGTTCCATAGTCAAAACCGTGACTACCTGAAAGTGGCTGCGAAGCGAGAAAAGTCGTGGTGTAGCGTTTCCTGTCCTCGCCTATTCAATTTGGGAATACAGGCGTGAATGTGTCTATCATTTTTTTTTGCAACTGCCTGAAAAGAACACAGAACGCCAATCTGACGTTCCGAAATTCAAAAGTCACTGGCCACAAAATTTGGAAAACTTTCTGCTCTAAAAATGTATCAGTAAAATTTTATTTTTTTTCCATCTAGGCTGAAAAGAACAAAGAGCCTGCCACACAGACGTTCCAAAATTCAAAAGTAAGTAAGTTAGTTGTCTCTGCCCTAAAAACCAAACTCGGTCCTTGACCCGGCACCTGGCGACCTTGACCGGGAGGCTGGACGCTCAATATCGCCTCCCATCCGCAGGGAATTTTTATTGGGTTTTAGTGCGCGGAAATATAGGATTGCGAAAAATGACGGGTTGGGTAGGTACCGTAAGTCTATTAAGATTACATAGTTACGTAGATACTTACGTAGGAATATTAAGGCATGTACTCGTATGTGAGCATGCTGCTGGTTGTTTTAATGTTAGGTGTAAATGTAAATAATATAGTGTCGGCTTTAGAATAACACCGCTCCATTTCTTCCGTGGATGTTGTAAGAGGGGACGGTTAAATCCTGTCACTATAGTTTCTCTCTCAACTTAAAAACTTTAAATTGTGCTAGAAGTGGCTACGGGACTTGAAATGACTTGATTCTGTCTATGTAGCGTTACGTATGCTCTGCCTACCCCATTTGGGAATACAGGTCTGATTGTATGTAAGTATGTAAAGATAACTCAGGTAAACCCAAACCTAATACGAAGTAACTCTTCTAAACTACTTAATTAGTTCCAAGAAAACTCACACCACAAAAATGGCCCTGTATAAACTTCATAAAAATAAGTCACCGTTCACTCCAGAGATGGCGCGCTACGTGACAATAACCCCGGCGATGCTGGACGCGACGCTGCATCACCTGCGCGAGAGCTTCTTCGCCGACGAGCCGCTGAACAAGGCCGTGGCGCTGTGCGAGCGCGGGCAGCCGCACGCGGCGCTGGAGCGGCTGTGCGCGGCCACCGTGGCCGACGGGCTGTCCGTGGCCGCCGTGGACGGAGACACGGTAAGGGCAAAAACCTAAAACACAAAACGCTGCCACTAGCATATTTTCTATAGGACTCACCGCATACGGTTGACGCCGGTGGCCGCCACACGCTACAATCGTCGCAGCTCGCTTCTTGCGGCCCGCACTGGCCACTAAACGGCTGTCTGAACTAAGCAAGCGGCTGTCGCGCGCTTCACCTACTTTTGTAGCTCTAGCTTCTCGTGGTTCGTGAGGGGTTAACGGTGGCCTCCGTAAATGGAGACACGGTAAGCCACAGAATCGCAAGCTCTTGGAGGCACAGTAACACATGGTTAAACTTTGTAGCACACAAGTAGCCTTGGTAACTGACAGTTAGACTTGAAACACACAGTCAGACTTGGTTAGGCACGGTTAGAATTGGTAACATACAGTTAGAGCTGTATTTTTACCAAATGAATGGGCGAAGGGCCCTGGATTACTATCATGTTATCCGCATCTTATATCGCTAATCCAGTTTGCACTACAGTCAGAAATGTCAGACTAAGGGTTGATCGCGTTTTTCATGTGTAAAATTTTTCCTGGAGAGTTTATCCCGCGCGCGTGATGCTGTGCTCAGCCTTTATTTGCAACATCTGAGTTTTGCAACGGTTCCGAGTTGACGTAGTTTAGGCATGTTTTAACAATAGATCGCTTCTTCTCCAGGTGTTAGGCGTGGCGCTGAACGGGATATTGTGACCCGGAGACATCGAGCAGTCCATCGAGATGATTCAGCAGTCTTCAGACGAGAAATACAACAAGATATTCACGATCCTGTACAGCGTCAGCCACGACTTGGACCTTTTCAACACGTTCCAGGTAAATTACACTTACATACATACAAACATCATGCATGTATTCCCGAATGGGGTAGAGCACCATGAAAAATTACATTAGTCAAAACCAAATACCATTTCTAGCATATTTTTAGGTTCTAAATCATCACAGGGTTCTACTACATGGGATTATTTCGTATGTTTTCGAATATTACAACCAGTAGTGGCGTTTAAATTAGATTTAATACGCGTGTGGGAAAGACTACAATAGAGAAATCACTCTCCAAGCAGATATGCCTGGGGACCGAAGTCCGCGGTGAGAAATTTTGAAATTGTAATTTTGTAACTTTTTGACAGTTGACGTTTGTCGAAGAAGTTCTTCTACTCGATGATAGATGATGCTAAGGGTCGCTTCACGTTTGTGAGAAGATATTCGTTCTGGTTTCCAGGTGGAGAGGATCCTGGAGTGCCGCATCATCTCGGTGTCGGACCAGGCGCGGGGGCGGGGGCTGGCCAAGGAGCTCATGAGGAGGAGCATCGACATCGCCAGGGAGAACGGGTTCAAGGCAAGTATCAGGTCCAGCTGCTAGGCATAAGCCTTCTCCCCGTATGAAATCACGGACTCCAATGCAATTTCACTGTGACGTTTGTTTTAATTAGGTTTTAAAAGTGGGTCAAGAATCAATTGATTCGAGTTTATTAAAAACCCTATGACTATAAATATGACAGAATCCGAGGGATACACACATTTTTAATAGCATACCAGTAACCCGAGGTATCATTTGTAGGTACTACCGGTTGAACTAGCAGCATTAGTGTCGCCGCACACACCGGCCACAGCCACAAACGCCGCCACGTAAAGCCAGACGCAGCTACAAAAGTAATTAGTTGAAGCGCGCGACAGTCACTTGTTTAGTTCAAGTAGGTACAGAGAGCCGTTTAGTGGCCGGTGTGGGTCATGAGAAGCGAGCTGCGACGGTTGTAGCGTGTGGCGGCCACCGGCGTCAACCAAGTGCGGCGAGTCCATAAAAAAATATATAACTACAGGAAATATGCCGGTGGCAGCGTTTTGCTGTTGTGGCTGGTGGTCCGAGTGCCCTTAGGGGCAGCGCAGACGACAGACTTTTTGTGCGATCGAGTCTGCGACGCACAAAAAGTCTGCATGGATTGTATGCATTGTGCGCCGGACTTTTTGCGCGTCGTGTGCGTTACTGCATATAGTTCTATAGGTTCTATTTTCACACACTAAAAAGTCCGTCGCGAATAGTCTGTCATCTGCACAGGGCCTTACTGTCGCAGATACGCCTTGAGGTCTTATCACTCTTACCCAAATTGTCTTCTCCAGCTGTTTAAAGTGGACGCGACAGGCGCGTACTCGCAGCGCATCTGCAGCAGCCTGGGGCTCCGCACGCTGCGCCGTGTGCCTTACGCGGAGTACTGCGACGCCAACGGAGCGCCGGTCTTCAGCGTGCCGCCGCCGCACGAAGCCCTGTCCGTCATGGTTCTGGAGATAGCTTGAGCGTTGTCACTGCAGGTTTGAGTGGGGAAGGGCATCGAATGTATGTTTTAGGGTGAATTTTGATATTGTTTCGCTGTAATTTGTAACATTTCTTATGTTTCAGTTTTAATTTAAAGCCGGGTTTTGTGTGACTTCGTAAAATAGTGTTCTAAAAAAAATTGAGTCAAGATTAATTTGAAATACGAGTAGAGTAGTAAAAAAAGGTCTGAGGATATTATTATTAACCAAATAAGTATTGTATTAATTGTTTGGTATTTTGAAGTAAAAATAATAAGAATGTCAGTTAGTTAAGGGTTAGTTACATCACTTAGATTTCGGAAATGTCTCCGCCAAACATAATAATAGCAAATTATTTTTTAAACCAAGGATAACATCTGTTAAAAGTAGGACAATAATTACAGCTTTGAGAAATAATAAACATTTAAGTTACGTCTTCACGTTGGCAACGGTTTATGTCTGTGGTGTTATACAGTTATTCTCTAACATACTTAACACAATACAACGAGCACAGTGGTGTCATTCTCTAACGTAACACGGAACTCGTCAACGAGTACAGTGATGTTACTCTCTACCGTAACACAGAACTCGTCAACGAGTACAGTGATGTTACTCTCTACCGTAACACAGAACTCGTCGACGAGTACAGTGGTGTCATTCTCTAAAGTAAGACACTGAATTTGTCAACGAGTGCAGTGGTGTTATTTTTTAACTTAACACTCTGAAATCGACGTTAAGCTCTTGGAATCGCTTAGTTAATTATTTACGTTAGAGAATAACACCACAGCAATTTTATACTAGATCGCTAATATTGACACCTCGACGCGTTGTCTCACTCTAAAGAATAACAATAAGTATAAAACCATTATCACGAGTTTACAGTGACTGTACTCGCTAGTGATGGATTAAAAGAATTGTTCAGAGAATTTAAAAAGTTAAATTCTCTAAGTATACAAATTATTTACGCCGTAGTGAAAATGGTACCTGGCGGTTATAAACGTTGGTTGATGTGAATTGTTGTGTATTGTTAGCTATTAAAACTGGAGTAATAATACTTTTTAATGTACTGTGTAAAGTGCACACTAAGAGATAGTAAGTAAGCAGTGAGTGAAACTGAGATAGTGAGTTGATTCGTGATTTTCAGAACATAATTATTTTGGGCACACTATGTATAATTTAAGCTTGTTTCAAGTTCGGGTCTGACCTGATATAATTATATTCTTAATTGATAATGAAATGATAAGTGCAGAGATTGTTAACGCATGTTTTTTTGGCATTCAACTTTTTCAACAAAGTATGTATTATTGTATTATGAGAAAAGGACAAGCAATAACTTAGAGGTTTCATGTCAGTATTAACTACCCGTGTACTTACTATACTCGTAGGTACTGTCTTTTATCGTATGTAGGTATGAGTAAGTAAACTAAATTTCATCGAAAAATAAATAATCTGGTGACTAATTCAAAATTATTATAAAGACAAAACTTGCTTAGTTTTCGTTATTCTAATAAGTTTTCTGTGATATTAAATCCGCTCAAAGTAAAAATGCTTTACTTATTAAATACGAGTACTGTGATTTATGCTTATTTATTTATTTTAACACCACCATAACATGCTGCTTTGGCTAGTACTTAATTAAATGTAATTATTTCAATTGAATGTTTTTGTTCTGTTATATCGTAGACATGGGTAACTCGTAGCATTTAGGTACCACTTTAAAGATGTTTTTTCTTATCTGAAAAGTCACTTAGAAAACTTGTCTCCTCACTAATCTTTTAAGTGCTACCTAAATGCTACGAGTTACCGATGTCTAAGTCATATGTTTTAGAATAGTTTTAGTTAATACACATACACTTTAAGTGAGATGAATTCGTGAATTGAATTTGAGGTTCGTATAGTTTTTGAACATTTTTATCATAAAACTATTTTATGCTCAGTTTTTACTGATAAGGACAGAAAAAAATCGCAATAAAGAAACAACGTTTTAATAAAACAATGGATGATTTCGTAAAAAGTAATAATTTTGTTTGAATGAAAAAGTGTAATCTTTACAATATATATACTACTATTTCTATTATATGTATATCCTTTTGTAGAAAATTTACACTTATGTAAACTGTAGTATTATTATAAATGTAGAAATATAAAAGATGAATGTATAGAAGATATATTTAAACGTTGTATCCTGTATACTACTCTTATAGAACCTTTATCAGTGTTAGATGAAAACATAGAAAAGTAAAATGAAATTGTTAAAGTTGTATCCAAAAACGTATACAATAAATTTTAAGACAATTTTCGCTGTTTTTTTAACCTAAATCCAAGTACATAAAATAATTTATATGTAACTTTATGAACAATATCACTAGATGGCGTTAGTATGCTAACGTCGCGTAATAACAGTGGCGCCACTTTTCATGTAAAATTGACAAGTCAAAATCCACAATTTTTAGTTCCAAACCATGCCACTTAAAACCATGTCGTGTCAGATTATATGCATTAAAGTAAGGAGCAGAAGGACTTAGTTAAGCTAGTTAAGATGGCTGGGTAAACAATGAAGTTCTCTAGTTCTGGCAGAGATGGCGCTGTGAAATCGGATACTATGTATAAGCTGTGTCATGAGCGACGGAAACTAGGCAAGTCTACTCATACAAGTGCAAAAAGTAGCATTTTTTTCTGCATTTTACTGCATTTTCTGCACAATAAACTAAAGTTTTTTTGCATTTTGCGGTAATGATCAACTCTAAACTTACTATCCTCAAAAAATCCCCGAAGAAAACATGCCTGTGGGCGCCAGGAATGTGCATGGAAATTAGTATGGAAGAGCAACCACCTTAATGCACACACTTTAACATTTTTTTTTAATTCTATTCAATTATAAATACAATGAGCTACTTGTTTGTACCCCGAATCCGGTCGCCACGTGACAGGCTAAGCCTAGTGTGGGACCACTAGGAATTTTGTATTCTTTTGTAAGTGTTTTCGATTGAAATGAACAATTTTTTTTTCTTCGACGAGCTCGACGTAGGTAGAGTTATCAAAATTAGCTGTCATACTGTATGGACATTTTGACAGCTCTACGTAAAGCTCGTCAACGAGTTCTGTTAGTTACATTAGAGACACCAATGAGTCTCAGAGAGTTCTGACTGTGACAGCGCCTCCAAGCGGTACGTTTACACAACTGCCGCGCTCGACACAGTTTCCATACAATTCTTCGTGTTAATACACAACCTACCGCACCTACAAGATGGACAGACAACTCGATAAAAGTCGCCGGAAAACGCTGGCAGGTCGCCTCGAAAAGGTACAGTCAAGGACTTTAATTCACGAGCCACCATGGAACCAATTCACAGTAAACGTCATAGTGACATCCCATTAATTATAAAAGGAAATATTAATGATTTTTTCCTTGAAAAGGTTCTATGGTGGCTCGTGAATTAAAGTCCTTGACCTTACTTATGGAAGTCTTAAGTCTGAAATGATGATGATGATGAATACGCAAACAACTTCATTGCACTAGACGCCCCTGGGATCGTAATGTTTCCATCCAGGCTAGTAAACAAAGGACAATCGATGCTATTTGCACAGCGAGGACGGCAAGGCGCCGCGGCGGCGCTGGGGTTCTGCCAGTTAGACTTAAAGACGGAGGTAAAACTTGAAGCTTAATCTAATCATCATCAGTCAGCTTATACATATATATTTAAAGTGTGTACCACTAACTGTGCCTGTATAGGCTGTATAGCTAGCTCAACAATGTGACGAATTTATTTCTTATTCATTATAGGTTCTCTACCCAAAGGGTGAAAACGGGATCCTCTATTACTGAGACTCTTACTTTCTGTCCGTCCGTCACCAGGGTATCTCACGATCACGAACCATGCTAGCCAGACTGTTTAAATTTTCACAGATTATTTATTGCTGCTAAGACAAAAAATACAAAAAATGAAATTAAATAATTATTTACGGGGGGCTCCCATACGACATCGTGATTTTTTGGTGTTTTAGGGTCGATATAAATATGTAACGGTAACAGGTAGCCACTTAAAGTTTTCCCAGAATAATTAGTTGTTTAGAAACACGACACGTGACATGGAAAAAACCGTAATTAACGATTCCTAGCTATTTTTACCATTAATTTCACTTTAAAAACAGACGAAAGAGGCATAATCGTGCAGTATATAGTGAAATAAACGGATCTACTCACGTTTTTATATCGAGATTAGCTCGACATGTTTCGGGGCAATCCGTGACCCATCATCTGGAGCTACACGCCACGGCAGCGGATAGACGCGCACTGTGCGCTATCGAGCTAATCTCGATATAATAAACGTGAGTAGATCCGTTTATTTCACTATGAGTGAGTCTTACGGTAGTTTTGTGCTAGGTTGTTAGCCTGTCATCTAAAATATACCTTAACATTTGTCGCCTCTTACGACACCCAAGAAATGGACAGGCGTATGACCCTATGATATTATCCGATTCAGAGCCACAGTCGCAAACAAAAATCGTCAAAAGACAATCGATGTTGTTTACGCACTTGGCGCCGTCGCGGCGAGCTGGGCCGCTGCCAGTGCCGATTGATTGGGGGGACATACAAACTACTTTTGTGGTTTTATCTTTGAGTACACTGGGGATGAACTCTGTGGTGTTATCTAACCTCCTACCGCCCAATGTCCTATATAAAGGACAATCGGAATAAAGGCGTTTTTTTTTACATAACAGAAAATCACGCCTGTGTTCCCAAATGGGATAGGCAGAGCACACGAAACGTGACACGGAAAAAACTTGACTATTTCACGCTTTGTCCCTACTTCTAGCGTAATATATTATATATATTTTTTTAATTTACCGTAATTATTTTAACCAGTAGTCATAGAGCTTGTGAGACAAATGCATTATCGCTTTTCAGGTCATTGTGCCCTGTGTTTAAAAACCTATCTTACGTCCCGTTTCTCGACGAATACGCTCTTGCAATTATTTGACATTGCTGTGCTGGTTGACTAAGGCCGTGGTCGCCTTCACCCGTCGCCCGCCGCCCGCGGCGTCTGAATGGTATGTTCGGGAATGCTCGGGAGTGGTCGTTTTCGCCCGCCGCGTGCGGCGTTCCGTTTACTACTACTATTATTCAGACGCCGCGGGCGGCGGGCCGTTGTCGGCCGCGGGCGGCGGGTGAAGGCGACCACGGCCACGGCTGTATAAGAAACTAAGCAATATTTTCAGATTTTGGAAAAAAAAATACATTAAAACCTCAAAGTGAGTTTGTTTGGTAATAATCATGGGTTTTTTTATTATCGTTTCGTGTGTCCTGCCTACCCTGTTTGAAAATATTGGAGTGATTATGTATGTATGTATACTAGGTAGGCACACCAAAGAGCACTTAGGGCTGAGTGGTAAATAGTTTGAGCGAAGTATTCTCAGATCTCCGTTATTGCTGGCCCACGCAGTTCGGAAGGTGACACATTTGTCCTATAAAAAGGACATCCCAGGAAACCCAGGTTCAAGGTAAAGTCCACTTCAGTGCGCCCTCTAAAATAGATGGATGGTGCTATGTAACACACTTCAATTCAATAAAAAAGGAAAATAATACAATTTAAGTTTAATGAAAAAATTACGATATTTTTCTTTTACTTTTGTTACGTGACATCACCTTTTGTCATTATTGTAGGTTATTGGGAAGTGCCCCATATGTTTCCATGGCAAATGTATGGGAAATGGGATTTAAACGACACGAGTTTACATGTTGTTGTTTTTTTCACAGCATAAAGAAAGAGTTTTGTACCTACTTACTTCGAATTAATTTCAATGTTAAGTACCGTTACAGATAGACAGCCAGACGGGCAACAAAGTGATCCTATAAGGGCTCATTTTCTCCTTCAGACGCTTTTAAAGAACGACAAATAACTCACAAAGTACGTATACCCTCGGTAAACCTACAATTATATAATCTCCTCCTTGTTTGCTCGCCTTCCAGATGCCCAATGAATCTGGCATCGGCCCAGGAAGCAGTTGTTTGAACACTGGCAACCCCAATATTCAATGTTCTGGGGTAAAAGATGGCAATACCGCCTAATAATAGCATTATAACGCTAGCGCCACCTACCGTCGAGTAGTAGAACTTCTACAAACGTCATTTAGCTGTCAAAAACTGTTCTAAAGTGACGGAGTTTTGTTAGTCGGTTTTGCTCTGTGGGCTTCGGTCCCCAGGCATATCATCTCTATTGGAGTCTTCACCACAGTATACAGGATAGCTCATTTAAATCGGTCAGTGTGGACAAGTCTGAAACTAAAAGACATACGAAGATCTGTTCTTAGGAACCATGTCATCGATGTTAATAATAAGAAAAACTGCATTTATATGTTTAAAAAAAAGTGTACTTAACTAATGATTCGAACCGGGTGGTTTTGAAAAAATAAACTTAGGTACACTGTTACTGCGGAAGTTCCGCAAAAAATCGTAATGTCGTAATCGTAAATGAAACATGTCGAGCTAATCTCGATATAAAAAACGTGAGTAGATCCGTATATTTAATTATGAGTGTCTAAAATTAATAAAATGCATTATTTTCACATACTCTAATTTATTCATATCAACCGTCACCCACCACTTGGTTACTTCTAGCTGAAACAGTTTTTAGTAAATAAATGCGAGCGTCATAGACACAAGGGCACTGAGGACTCTTGGTTATTCGCTAATTGTCGCTGTCGAAAATTCGACGATTTCTCTAAATGAAATGTTTGCGCGCTATTGAAATTCGTCGTCAATTACTATAGTTTAAAATGTCTACCACTAACCACTACCATTGGTTTAGTGACTTTACTCGCTAGCGATAGATAAACGATACATACATACATAATCAGTAAATACATAAACATACATACATACATCACGTCTGTATTCCCAAATGGGGTAAGCAGAGCACACGAAACGCCACATAGACAAAACCATGACTACTTCACATTTCATGGCCGCGTCTAGCATATTTTTTGGGTTTTGAGTCGACAGGTATAATAGTGACAGATTATTAGCCTGTCGCCTAAAATATACCTGAACTAGACATGAGCGCCGATGGCTGAATGGCCGGCGGCGGCGCGCCGGTATAAATCGGTCGGCGGCGGCGGCGAATCGGCGGCGCGACCTTGAATACTTGCATGTAGATAGAATAAAAGAAAAAAAAATCTTTAAATATTTGTTCATTGTGGTGGAAAGTCATCTTCACATCATAAGGAAATAATGTTTTAAACTTTCGTAATTCTCACTCTTATGTATTACTACGTTACCTACACTGCAAGCTACGCAATCGATCTGGGCGTTCTGCCACGTGCTCCGTAAGGAGCACGGGGGTGCTGGTCGAGGCTTAACCTCCGTCAGCGGGGTCTTCCGCTGGCCACGACCGTGGCCAGGTCACTGAGGTGAGCCCATTGGGTCTCGTCGGTGTTCTTCTTTTCTGCGTCATCCTTTTGGCTCCACCTTTCAGTGACGCAGCAATCCGATTTTGAAGGCGCAAAAAGTCGGCCGTGTTCCAGCGGGCGTCCCGGGGCAGCTAGTCACTCTGCGCGCGCAGTGGCTAGCTGTCCCAAGAGAAATGCCACTGGGTTCCGACCGGTCTCTATGACCTTCAGGATTCAGGACCTCCTGAATTAACAGGATCAGCTCCTGCTTTGAAACTATCCTGCCGTCTATGTCATCCGAGCTCGGCTTCGCCTTCTTCCCCTTTACGGGGGCGGCGACCGCTCGGCTCGGGTCGGCGATGGGTGCAGGCTGGTCCTCAGTGGAGGCTGCTGTCTTGACTTTCTTGCCTCCGCGCTTGCGCCTTCTCTTCTGAGAGGGACGGCTCCCGTTGTTGGCTTCTGTCATGAGAGAGTTCTGGGCGTTCCCGGTCTCTACGCTCTGTGTGTTTGAGCCGGGAAGGGTGGTGCCGGGAAGGGTGGTGCGGGGCGGGCGCGCACGAACCTGTGCGGCGCGGACCTAGCTTTCTTACCGCGGGCTTCCCTTTGGAAGGACGGGCTGGAGGTGTTGTTGGCTGTGTGCGGACCCCAACAGTTGGCACACGTCGGCGGGTCCTCTCTCAGGCGGAGGCAGTCACGGGCGGAATGCTCCTCGCCGCATCTGACGCAGGCCTGGGTGCGGTAGTAGTTCTTGGAGCTGTGTCCAAATGCTTGGCACCTGTGGCACTGAGCCGGTCCTTTTCGACCTCTCCAGGCCACAATCTTAACTCGCTGTATTCCGAGGATCTCGGTGCAGGCATAGGTCGTCGGAATCGTGGAGACAGTCCTCACTAGCTGCACATGAAATATGTATGCAGCCGGATCTGCTTTTCCTTGCCTGGATGGAGCGGGCGAAAACCGGGGTGAAACCCTTTTCCTCCAGGTCTTGGATAATGTCCGTGGGGTCTGTGTTCGCTGGAAGGCCTCGCACCACGATCTTGCTACGCATGCAACGCGGTCCTCACGTAGCTCTAGGTATGCACTCCGCCAGTCACACAGGATCCGAGCAACTCGCTCTCCGACAATCACAGTGGATCATCAACGCTCGCCAACGCGGCTCGAGCTTACAACTGGCCCTTGCAATCTCCCACTACACTGCGATGTCTCACCGATCTCCGGTCCAAAAGGGAGGCTGATGTAGTTCTCCAACGCCACATGCGTCGAATAGCCGAAATAACGATCCTACATCGCGCTAACGAAGTTTCGACGTATGGTTACGTAAATATAACTTCCAACTTCCTCTCTGTGGACTTCGGTCCCCAGGCATAACATCTGCCTGGAGAGAGATCTCTTTATTGGAGTCTTTCCCACAGGCACGTTGGTTATATTGTTTGATTCCATAAATTCATCTATATTATCACCTATAGCATGAAAACGCATGTCCAGTAAGGCGGCACTAATAATCAGGAAAGCTAACGGAAACGTTATGATCTAGTTTCAGTATTCTGGATTCATCATCGTCTACCATTCATTCTCTGAGTCTTGTTCGTTTACACCCTCTTCAATGCACTGACCAAGATCTTCGACACTAACATTCGTAGAACAGCAGCGTGTTGCAACGGATAGGAAAAAACAACCAGCACGGGCTGCATGACAAGAGTAGGGACGCAAGGTTAGGGAATACCGTGCCACGCCGATGTCGCGCCGATGGCGTCAAATCGGCGGCGGCGGCGCGAACTTTTCATCGGCGGCGGCGGCGCGCCGGCGCGGCGCTCATATCTAACCTGAACCCATACATGTACATCACACCTGTATTCCCAAGTAGAGTAGACAGAGCACACGAATCGCTAAAATCCTGACTATTTCACATTTCGTAGCCACTAAGTATTTGCATTTTTTAGGTTTTAAATAAAGACGATTATAGATAGTTAAGTTATAGTTAATAGACGATTAGGTTAAGGTACATTTTAGGCGACGGGCTATCAACCTGTCATTTTTATGCCCTATATCTGAAAACCTAAAAAAATATGCTACTTTCAACGATTCGCGTTACAGTCATGATTTTGTCTACGTACAGTTTCGAGTGCTCTGCCTACCGCGCTTGGGAGTATGGACTTTATGAGGGTATGTATGTATGTATGAACTTGAAAGATATGCCAATAAAATTCGTAAATGCGTATAATTAAATATAATAAATAATTAATAATGGTTACCGTGTGGTGTCGGGCTTAGAATAACACCTCTACATTTCTTCCGTGGATGTCGTAAGAGGCGACTAAGGACATAGGTTAAGGTATATTTTAGGCGACTGGCTAGCAACCTGTCACTATTGTACCTGCCACCTCAAAAACTAAAAAAATGTTATGCTAGAAGTGGCCACAAAACGTGAAATAGTCATCGTTTTGTCTATGTAGCGTTTTGTGTGCTCTGTCTACCCCGTTCGGGAATACAGGCGTGATTGTATGTTGTTGTTGTTGTTGTTGTATAATAAAATCAATAGATCTTATAGTGCGACTTTGTAGCGATGCTACGCCGTAGCCGTGCTACGTCTCCTCGTAGACCACATCTTATGTTTTTTTTTAAAGATTACTTCTTCTCAATGTAGCGACCGTTTTCGTTAGCAGGTAAATACAAAATAACGTTTCAAATTCACAAACGTTACAAAATATTCCTGTAGGGTAGGCAGTGCACACGAATCGTTACGTTTAATCAAAACAACATTTTTTAGGTTAGCCCCTCAAAACTCAGAAATTATTCCACTTGAGACCTGTGAGATATAACTATGTGCTCCAATAAAAAATATACAATCGTAATACATCCTCAAATCACCTTACACATTGAGGATAGAACCTATAGAGTACTAATGTCATCTTGGTTGTTTGGAAATTATTCCGCAAAACAATTGAAGTGATCACTGTGCTCTTATTGGCCGGTCCAAGATCGCGCGTAATGCTAGTGCCTTTTTCTCTGCGGTTATTGGCTCTGTACAGTTTCTGTGACAGTGACGGTAACGTTTAGTATGTTGAAATCAACAAACTATTTGCGGACCGGGGTTGCGAACTTTGTTTCTCTATAGGTTCTATCCTCTATGACCTTACACACTGAAGGTTAAAAAATAACAACTAAGAGCGACTCCCAGTAATTACTTTAGACCTCAATAAAGTAATTCTAAAACCAAAAATAAGACAATGTTGCCAGTAATAAGTTAATAAATAGTTAAAAAAATCATGGTTAAGGTACTCAGACTGCGACTGGCTGGTAAATCACGCACGACGCGCTGATTCGAATTTTAAAAAGAGAACATCTGAATCACAGGGTATAAAAGGACGGGCTTCCCCAACGGGCGCCAGTAGGACAACGATGTCGCGAGGGGCGGGTCACGCTCGCGCGCCGCGGGAAAACTTTTTACGACGCGATCGTACGATTTTTTACCATGAGGTGAGTTTTTCTTGAGAAATTAAGGGATTTTAGGTAGGTTCTGTTTGGTTAAGAACTTTCGCGACTTGTGAACTGCATTTACGGTTTTAAAAGTAGCTTTAATGAGGCTATTTTGAGAAATGTAAAGTGTTACGTTGTTTCCGACCTGTATCAAAACAGTACGTTATATAATCTTTGAAAAGATTTTCTGAAGGACGATTTAATGAACGAGAAAAAAATAGTCTTGGAATAAGCCATTCTTGTCTACCCTGTTTTTCAAATTAAAAATTGTTTTACTCGAGTGTAAAGAGTCAGAATAAGGACTAAGTTTAGATAGGTATGCTTTAAGAGACAATTAAAACCTGTCACTATTATTACGTCTGTCATCTGTTTTTAAACTTGAAATTAAGCTGGAAGTTACTTCGAAATGTGAAACAGATGCTTTTGCCTACCTCATTTGCTTTTTGTAAAGAATATTGAATGAACTCCACGCCGTAATTTTATTTTATTTTCATACACTAATGCTTCTTCAAACTAAATAAGGAAACGGATTTACTAGAGGCATTCCTGTCATTATGTAATCATGGCTAAGTTTACCGCCTTAATTAAGTTTTAACTTGAAACGTTTCCATCAATCAATATAATAGCGACATTAAGTCTATCATTATCACCGGCTCTGGCCTGACTTATTCTGATAAGTCAGGGTTGGTACAAAAAACCAAAAGTTGGTAAAAAAGTACAGAAGTCAAACAGTAGCCAAAGAGATAGGTAAAGAAGTTAGTAAAATTTTAAAAGATCACAGAGTATAAAATCTTTGCACCCGTGAAAATGGGACCCTATACTGAGACTTCGCTGTCCGTCCGTCCGTCTGTCATAAGGCTGTATCTCATGAACCGTGGTAGCTAGACTGTTGAAAAATTCACTGATGATTAATTTCTATTGCCGCTATAACAACAAATAATTAACTATTTAAAAATAAAATACAATAATTATTTCCCGGGGACTCCCATACAAGTAATGTGACCTGCTTGCAATTTTTGGCACGGAACCCTTCGAGCGCGAGTCCAACTCGCTCTTGACCGATTCCTTTTAGTTTGGATGAGTAAAAGGCTAAGAAAATATTTTTTCGACAACCCTAATCAAAACTGAATCGCAAAATCCGTGAGAACTAACACACGTTTTGTAATTGTCCAATGAGACGTTCTGATCCGTGTAATTTTAGAATTAAAAAAAAGCTTTGTTCAAACTATCACTTATCGCGTAGATCGAACTCAATGACTATTATACATTGTACATTATTTTTAATTGGCAGACATTTTGAATATTGTATATTTGAATTCGATAGGCCTTTAGAGTCAATATCAAAACAAATCCACGTCTTTTAGGACAGTTTTAGGTTTTAAAATAAATGAAAGTGATAGTGACAGGATACTAGCCTACCTAAAGTATATATTTAACATCTTTTCATTAGTCACTTAGTCGCTTTAAAACCTAAAAATGTGCTAAAAGTGGCTATAAAACCTTGAATAGGAACAAAAGCTCAAGAAAGCAACAAAAATCCGTCAGAAAAATAATTCTAATCAACTAACTTATTCACTTGAAATGCTAAATCTTCACCAATTAAATAAATTAATCAAAGTTATCGTGCAGTTAACTTGGATTTTACATAAAACTGTTAATTTCCTACAAATTTACGTGCAATAAATTGCAATCGTTTTACCCACGACATATGCAGCTTTGTTTTAGGGTTCAGCAAATAAAAAACCCTCAGGCACGTTTAATTTCTCCGTTACGAATTTTGTGTTTTATTAAACTTGTATTGTTGGACCTGTGTGCTGTAGGGATAGAATAACACTTCTCTAAGGAAGGGTTGAGGCGCGTTTTATGCGGCAGGCTAGCATCCTGTCACTATTTTACCTATTAACTTAAAACCTAAAAATATGCTAAAAGTGGCTGCGAAACGTGGAATAGTTATGGTTTTGACCAGCGGTTCCTAACCTTTTTGCCTGGCGACCCAAAATTCAAAAATATTAGAAGCCCGCGATCCAATTAAGCATTAAAAACAAATGAAATACAGTGATTGCGGTTTGTTTTTCAAACAATTCCGAGGGTCCCGCGACCCATCTCGATATGGCCCGCAACCCAAAATTGGGTCGCGACCCGAGGTTAAGAAACGATGGTTTTGACTATTGTATTATATTTTGTATGCTCTGCCTATCCCATTTGGGAAAACAGGGGACATTTATATGTTGAACCCCACCCCGTGTTATAAGTTAAATTTCGCAGTTTGACGGCTTAAAAGCTTGTCAAATTCTACCGCAGATTTACCAGAACGAATTTTGGTTAGTGAACCTATTCCGTATAGAAACGTGAAAGTAAATTCCCAAAACGGACAGGCATATTTCACTTCACGCTCTAGATTGACAGTTTCGCACGCAACTTGCTCGTTGGGTTGAGGCCTCTATACATGCCTGCTCTGCGTTATACTCTATTTACTTTAAGAGGCGAACTTTTACGGACAAACCCTCACATTTTAAAATAAATAAATAAATATTTTTAAGTAAACCCAAGATAACGCCACAAATTGTGATGACGTTTATATTGAGAACATTGTAACAAACAATTGTAAGTTTATTTGCATTAAGAATTTCCTGTTTTACCATTGGATTTCACGGATAATTTCAAATTATAACTGTGGAAAATGAAATAAAATAAAACAGTTATAGGCTCTAAGGTAAGGTGCACGACGCTATACTAAAACATGGACACAAACTAAAATGGAGATAAAACGTTTAAGTATTTACAAATTCGCGGACTTAATCACGCTTATACCCACTGCCAAAATACAATAATAACCTATTGAATTAATTTATTGCACACATACCTAGCATTAAGTTTATCACTTGTTCAAGGCTTTTTTGTATATTAGATCAACAATTTTTTTTTATCTGTGTCGAAATGCATTAGTAAACGATACAACGTTTATTGATTTATAATTCTATAAAATCCGAAATTCATACTGAAAAACAGTTTAATAAAGAAGAGGTTTATTTATTGCGAAATCAGACATATTTTACACACAAAACAACTTAACCTAATTAAATTAAACTAAAATTACCTATAAAACATACAGTAGATCGTCAAAAGACGAGTCTGGCATCGTCCCCAAGACGCTGGCCGCGTTACCCCGCTGCACAGCTATCCCTAGCCTTTGAGCGAGGTAAGCGCCAGCTCTGGGGTCACCTGAAGCCTGAACTAGTCTTTTGCACAGGTCTTTCATGAAATTTTTAGTATCATGGGACCACGGTCCCATCGTTTCAAAAGCCAGCGCCGCAAATTCATAGTGGTTGGTTAAAAATATTAATAAACAACATACGAGTTTATTTAAAAAAAAAAGTAAACGATTATTTTATTTTCTTTCTTTTCAAAATAATTAATAGAGGCAAATAATATGTTCCAATTGGTAACTCATACGTACACATAGTATTTCTGTAACAAACCAACTCGTGGAAGCAAGTTATGAAGAATATTTTCTGAGGAAAGATTACAATTAGTATCTTAGATACCCACTCGTGCCTAATGACCGTGGGAGTTATTGTCGGTTGCCATCAATACGTACGATGCTTTTATAATAATGGCACTGGGATCTGTTTCCTTGGTCTATTTTTGGCTAACCAAAAAATACCTAAGGGTTTTTGTTACGAAAAGTTAGTCTGCCATACCATCCCAAACTTATTTCAGAAATTCCAGTTGCTACATCTTCATCATTCAGCCTATATACGTCCCACTGCAGGGCACAGGCCTTCTCTCAGTATGGGCTATAGTTCCCACGCGGGCCCAGTGCGGATTGGGAACTTCACACGCAACATTGAATTGCTTTGTCGCTGTGTGCAGGTTTCCTCACGATGTTTTCCTTCAAATTCGATATAGCACATAAATTCAGAAAAATTCAGAGGTGCGAGCCCAGGGTTTGAACCCACGACCCTCTGCTTGAGAGGAGAGGCCACAGGTCGAACCGCTGGGCTACCACGGCTTGCTACATCTTAATAGCAATAGCAAATATTTCATTTACTTCGCAATATTATGTTTGTTAGTACATGTAAACATAGGTACGTTACATCATGCCTGTAATTCCAAAAGGGGTAGGGAGAGCACATGAAACGCCATATAATCACAACCATGACTAAATCGCGGTTTGTAGCTACTTTCAGCCTAATTTTGGGTTAGAAAATGTATGAAAGAGGTATAATAGTGACAGGTTGCCCTAAAGCATACCTAAATCTGTTCCCTTAGTCGCCTCTTAAGACATCTGTGGAAGAAATGGAGAGGTGTTATTCTATTATCCCGACACCACACATGAAATTATTATAAATTATCGTTATAGGATTACTACGCAATATTCCCAAACGGGGTAAACAGAGTACACGAAACGCCTCGTAATCAAACCCATGACTATTTCGCGATTTGTAGCCACTTTCTGCATAATTATAGGCTGGCTTCTAACGTGTATAAATACCCTCATAATAGCCCTCACAAAGCCGAAGCGATTCAAACGTGAGCAATCCCGCGGGTATTGGTAATGTCCTTATCGACTATCAACCTATTTAAATCATTATGCCTAAACGACAATCATTTAAATTGATTTTAATAAGTTACGCCCCTGACACGGACGGACGCTCAAGGTGAAAAAGAAAATTTGTTATTTCTATAGCTAGGTACTCCTATTTATTATATCTACCATTTTATTTTTAAATTTATAATTTCCACGATTTGTATCGTGTCTCGTTTAGAATAATGCCTCTCCATTTCTTCCGTGGTGTCGTAAGAGGAAACTTAGGATAAATAGATTTAAGCATGCTTTAGGCGACAGACTAGCATCCTGTCACTATTGTACCTTTGAGCTTAAAAATCTATCAAAAAGCTAGAGGAGGCTGCGAAACGTGAAATAGTCACGGTGCTCTACCTACTCTATTAGGGAACATGGACGTGTTTTGTGTATGTTATCACTAACCCGAAAATACACGGGTCTTATACCTATTAGGTCCTTATCTATGAAATTGGCGTTTTGTATGAAGATTTCCATAAAATTTGCGCTTTCCATACTAAATATTTTTTCACTTTTTTAGCAACCAAAATGTTAGTTATAATTATAAAACTTATGTCCGTCTTTAAAGACACTTTAAACTATGACAATCAATTAAAAAAATGGATGAATTATTATAGATACTTTGGATATTACAATAAAAAATCCGGAAACTCAGTTGAATTTGATTTTGAAACATTTAAGTCTTTCTCAAAAAAGTGGCAACGATGAATTAATTTTGCATTTTTTTAAAAAGTGTGTTTTTCTTCAAATTTTTTTTAGACAATAGCTAAAAATATAATCAAATAACCGAAATAACTTAGAGGGAACAAAGTATTTCCTTTAGTTTAGAAGATATAGGTCCTCAAAGTTTTTGATGTACAGGTGAACGACAATTCATAGTCAGGTTATCGACAATGGTCGCAGGTTAACGACAATCATACGTAAACCTAAGCAAATTTCATAACAGGTGAACGACAAGAGGAAGCAGATGATTGATGAGCAAATCAAAACAATTTTAAACTGACATTAAGTGCTTTATTTGATGCGTTTTACGTAACTAATGAAAAAAAACACCCGCAGCAATGTAACAAAAAAATTTTGGTCTTAGGATGGGTTGGGTTGGTTCATAGTATTTATATTACAAAAATCTTTTTGTACTTACTTTTTTCCTATATTCAGCATACAATTCCAGATTATCTTTAATTTTTTTAACCTTCGTTTCTCCTTTTCTCTCTTTTTTGCTAGTATTTCTCCATTTTAGACAGGTGAACGACGTACACGTTATGGACAAAATGACAGTTACAGTATTAATCTTAAGCGAAAAGTTTGTTTGATAAATTTCGCATTTACACACATGAAAGTAAACCGCCTTTTACATATTTTAGGCTATTATCAGATAATTAGCTCAAACAGAAAACAAAATATGAAAGACAGAATATAGACAACTTACCTGTTACAAACTCCCGATCGCGTGAATGTATTGTTTGTATTTTTTTTCACCGACACATCGCTGACTTGCTACTTCTATCAGCGTTAGCAGACAGTTGCAGCTTTCGTCTCATGCTGGGTGAGATGGATTAGGCGTAATAGAATTCGCACAGGAATAGCGTTTATGTCGTGACAGGTGAGCGACAAAAACTACCGTGGACAAACTTTAATTGCAAATAATTAGCCATGTAGGTACAATTCTTTTATTCGAAACAATAATATCAAATCCTGATCATATATGTCAGTGAAATATAGAACACAAATTAAAATAAATTGGAAATATATACGTATTTTTTAGCTCCAAACATAAGTCCCTCGCGTTGGGACACGACAAGTGAACGACAAAACGTAGTTTAAATTATTTTTTAAACCTATTAATTTACATTGTTTTTATGTTACAACATTTGGCCACTATGTAAAAGATGTCTTTTAATTTAAATACCTTTTTAATTACAAGATTAGTGCTTGACAAAAAAAAAGTTCTAAGAGAAACCTACTGACAGGTTGCGTTGCCACTTTTTTGAGAAGGACCCTTTTTTGTAGTTTTAATAAATACATACTTTGGATATATGACAGTCAAAATTTGCACGATGAAGACAAAATCTTTTGTGTATTATTGAGTTATGTAATATGTCTTTGATGTTATGGAAGTTGCGATTTAGAAGCACGAATGAAAACTAATCACCAATTTCATAGGTAAGGACGATTACTATGTCTATGATTAGTAGGTCTGTGTAGTAAGCTTCGATTCTATCGTATTCGCCATAGACTAGAACTGTTTTATTAGAATGGGAAAGTGTATTCAGATTGGCAGTAACGTAGGCCGAAACGAGGTCAGGTCGTGCCTTAGGCCTTCTAGCAGGCTAAAGCAGAACGCGAAGCACTATTCTGAAAGTTTATGTAAACTGGTTTTACATACAAACATACAATACATAGAAAGAAAGTAAGAAACACATTTATTAACACAAAAAACGTTATTAAAAATTAAACGTAATAATTAGCCCCCTTTCTTCCCGTGGGTGTCGTAAGAGTCGACTCTGGGAAAGGGTTAGTGTATTGTGGGCGATGGGCTAGCAACCTGTCACTGCAATATCACGTTGTCGTTGGTCATTGTTTCGTCCCAGTTGATGGGCCATCTTGAGTCGAACGACCTCCTGACAGACAAACAGTATGCATACAGGCAGAAGATGTCTACAACTACAGCAGCGCACAAAATCTATGACTGCATTCTGTCAGGTATGGACGAAAAACACAAGATGGCTAGTATTCTGTGCGACCTTTCAAAAGCTTTTGATGTAATAAATCACAAAATGTTATTGAATAAATTACGTCGGTACGGTATTGAAGGCTTTGCTTATCAGCTGTTGGCGTCCTTTTTGTTAAACCGCAAGCAGTTGGTGAAAATGTCTGCAAGCGGAAAAAGGCTCGCATCAAACATTTGTGAAGTCACAATTGGAATCCCTCAGGGATCGGCACTTGGAAATTGCCTATTTTTGATCTTCATTAATGACCTTCCATCATCAATTTCAACGGGTTTATCGGTGCTGTTTGCGGACGACACCACAGTAGTTGTGAGTGCCAGCTCGTATGAACAGCTCGCTGACAGGATAAGTGAGGCATGTCAGCAGTTGCAAAAGTGGTTCTCCGTCAACGGTCTACAACTTAACGTGTCAAAATCTAACGTAATGATTTTTTCTGGTCGTCGAGTTGACCTGCCTCCCTGTATGCTTAGCTGTCCGATGCCCTTGTGCAGTGAATCCAGGTTCCTAGGTTTCATGTTAGACTCAAATCTGAACTGGAAGTGCCATGTTGACGGGTTATGCGATAGACTGAGTGGTGCAGTCTTTGCGTTGCGAAAACTTAAACCACTAATTTCTAAGAATGCCTTAAAGCAAGTGTATTATGCTCATTTTCACTCCCTGATGTCCTATGGCACTATTTTATGGGGAAACTCAACAGACTCCAATAGAGTTCTGCTGTTGCAAAAGCGTGCCATACGCATCTTAGCTGGAGTCGAGCCTAGGCATTCGTGTAGAGAACTTTTCGCGACGCACAGAATAATGACTCACTACTCACTATACCTGTTCGAGATATTGATGTTTGTGAGAACAAATCTCTCTATGTTTTCTCGGGTAAACGTAGTCGGGAAGCAAGTCCGTCGCACAGGACAGCTGTGCACAGTACCCCGTCGGATGGCGCTCTCAGCGAAGAACCCGCGAGTCATAGGCCCCACACTTTACGAGCGTCTCCCTGCTGAGCTAAAGAACGAACCGTCCGATGATGCATTTAGGCGCCAACTAAGAAACCTTTTGTTGGATAAACCATTGTATTCTGTTTGCGAGTTTTAAATTATTACAATTTTTGTTTACCCTTTTGACATTTATTTTTTGATTTTGACATTTTTGACATTTTGTGATTTGATTTTATTTTATTTTTATGTTCTTGATCTTATTAATTTGTTATTGTATTTATTAGTTATTATTCACCATTTGACGATCTTTTTGTGAATTCTTTGTATCTGACATATAATTTGGATGTAATGTAATTTTCAAAAAATGACAAATAAATCTAATCTAAAAAAATCTAATCGTTTAACCATCTGGTTACCCAGAATTTGCTAAACGTGGCACTGGATTTTTGAATTCATGTGCTCTGCCTACCCCTCTTGGGAACACAGGCGTGAGAATATGTATGTATGTGTAGAAGAATAGTGACAGGTTGCTAGCTTGTCCCCTAAAATGTACATACCTTAACCTTATTTCCTTAGTCGCCTCTTGCCACATCCATGGAAGAACTGGAGAGATGCCATTCAAAACCCGACACCGCACCAATCTATCCGTTAAATGTCTAATCTCAAATAAAACAAAAAATTAATAAACTTAACAACTCATTTGTTCGAATTAAAACCAACCGAAGTAAAAGATATTTACATTTATTAACACAATATAAAATGCTTTTCACTTTTCTTGACTTAAAATCTAAAATAATCTGCAGGACGTAAAACAGCCATGCTTTTGTTTATAAATGTGACGCGTCCTGTACTCTGCCTATTCATTTGAGACAAAGGCTCGTTATACTTTTTAAACTTAACACATTCAGAACCAAGGACCCGGCTACCGGGTTCTTCACAACATTCGCGAGATATCGAGAACCCGGCTCCCGGGTTCATTTTGTACTAGCTATAGACTACTCGGATCCGCGCAGATGTTTTGATTTTAGGCTTGGTCGTGAATGTGTTAAAGCAACACATCAAACTAATTCTAAAGCAACGCGTTCCGAACCATCCGAATAACACCGAAGAAATTTGCGTGTTCGCTGCCACATAGCTGTGATATGCAAAATGGCTGATTGTCGTCGTTTTTTATGGCCGCTTAATATTCTGCCGAGTAAAGGTGCGCCTCCCAATTAATCAAAAGGCAGCGGCGATTTATATGCACGAGGCTTTATAAATATTATTTAGATGTAATAGTTATCAATTTTCTTCCGTGTCGCGTTGGGTTTAGAAAAATATCTCTCCGTTTATTCTGTGGATGTCGTAAGAGGCTACTAAGGAAATAGGTCAAGGTAAATTTTAGGCGACAGGCTAGCAACTTGTCGTTGTTACACATACCTGCCAACTTAAAACCCATGCTAGAAGTGGCCACAACACAATGAAAAATTAGTTTTCTAACTTTAGTAACTCGAAAACTACGGATTCGATTTCATGACACCATGGCTAAGAACAATGAAAACACAAGCCCTTGCGGAAGAAAAATCTGCGTCGAAATGGGTCATTCCACGATAGTTTTAGAATTTCCAAAGTAGTGTGTGATAGTGTGCGTGTGGGAGAGAGTGCAAGTGAGGGAGAAACAGTGAAAGAGAGAGAGACGCCCAACTTTTAACTCAACTAACTTTTCGCGTCTTTGAGTCTGCCGCGTACAAAAATTCTCCGTCGATTGTATGCATTGTGCGCCGGACTTTTTTCGTGTTGTGTGCGTTACTGCATATAATTCCATAGGTTCTATTTTCACAGACTAAAAAATCCGTCGCGAATAGTCTGTCGTCTGAGCAGGGCCTTAATTATATCGTAGGCTGAACTGCTATCATAGCTTCAATAACATTGATGCACTGGCGCCACGTATCCGCAAGTCCCCATTAAACTCCCCTCGCGTCAATCGATACGTCAGTGGTGCACCCAGAGCGGTCGATGGTCGATGAATTATTAAGGCTTGACCACTTTCTTCGAAGACATGACCACAGAGCGCATATATTATGTGGTAGATGTGGCATGTCCTTGGCCATGGCTTCCGTACGTAATTATTAAATACTATTTATTTTAGACGGGGTTTGTACAAAAGTGTCCAAAGCCCATACGACAAAACTAAACAATTCTGCGCAGCTAAGTATCACAATAAAAAGCGGTCAAGTGCGAATCGGACTCGTGCCCGAAGGGTTCCGTACCAAAACCTGCAAAAAATCACGATTGTTGTACGGGAGCTACCTGTGAATAATAATTTAAGTTATAGTGGTAATAGGAATACATAGGTAATCTGTGAATTGAGAGAAACGACAGCCTGGTGATAGACGGACGGACGGAGGACAGCAAAGTCTCGGTAGTACAGTCGAGTTCATAAATATATGAGCAGACAAATGCCAAATATGTAAACTTTTGCACCTTATTGTCAATGTCATAAAGGTGTAAAGATATTTTTGAACCCTCAGTTTTGCTCATATATTAATAAACTCGACTGTACGGTCCCGTTTTCACCCTTTCAAAGCCATAGAGCAAAATTAACTACTAACTAAAACAGCCTCATTCACTGATTTTTTGGACGAAATACGTATGATATCAAGGATAATTTTGGCACGTATTAATCATAGTACGTAAAGACCCAACTAACGAAACTAGGTTACCGAATATAAATAAAAGATATAGCGGCATATGTAAAGGTCACGTTGGACAAGTGTCACCTCTTTGCAGACGCCGTGAGAGGCGCGTGGGCTAATCGCAGATTCGGGCCACTGTTTCGTCTGTACGAGGCTGATAATAAACATTTATGTTATTTCTATTCCTTCAGAAAGAGATTATGCTTTTACCTTTATAAAAGCATTCTTTGAACTCGGAAAGGTTTATTGTATGTAGGTACGTCTAGTCCCTAAAAGGCATCAAGTAGCTATTTGTGATGTCTCCGAAGATTATGATATTTCCGGATGTTACTCAACTACTGAATTACTAAAATACCGATTTATTGATTGATAGGCAAGAAAACTAAGTTGAACACCGATTCTCTCCGTTTGAAAAATTAAAGCTGATGCTTTGAAAGTTGACTTATATCAACTTATTAGAAACGTTCGCCAGTTTTTATCCGACGACACATAGCAGCAGCACACTGCGTGTTGCTACGATAAATTGTACTCTACCTGCATTGTAATTATCATCAAGTAAAATAAAATATATACTACATACTTATATTCCGGATTCATCAATTTTGGAGCTCACACTAACTCAATTTTACTATGTTTTATTTTCTACAAAATAGCAAAGTAATTATAAAATTCGTATCTATTTATCATTAGAAAACGACATTAATCAATAAAGTGGCTGATCAAACGATTGGAGTGATCAGTTGGCCTGCCGCGGCCGACAGATAATGCACACGGAGCTTTTGATCTGTCTATTGGAAACAGGTTACTTCCGGGTTTCATTCACTCATTCACATTTGAATGAATTTCCCATGTGATAGTTTGCGATTTTAAAGACCAACATAATTATTATCGTAATCCCTTTTGATATTAATTTATTATAAAACATTTTTTTAATCATATATTTTTTGTTTTTCTTTGCCCAGCAGTGGGATATATTAGGCTAAATTAATAAAAATGTTTTTTTTTTTAGTTCTGGGACTCTACATCTGGGACTCTTATTTTGTTATTTTAACTAGGCTTTAAGTATAGATAAAAGGTAAAGCGATACCGATGCGCCAAGTACAATTGAAATAATTGACTTCTGACCCACCGTAGAACCATATTATGTCTCATTTCATTAGAATTACCTAATAAAAATTTCCGTTGTCGAACAATGCAAAATCACAGTACGTTTATTGTAATTAGGTTCTATGTATACGGTGGGCTGAAATTAATTGGTTCTACGTGCTTTCTTATTTTGGGAATACAATTTCTGTTCAATAGCCTCCAACAAAAAAATGCTAAATCGACATTTTCTTCCACAGGATCTGAGGTGACCAGAGTACTGCGCAGCCTCACGGGACCAGCTACTAGATGGATCAGTATTTTACAAACCCTTTCTTATTCTTACATCCAAACAGTCTGGTGCTCGTGGCTGTGACGTTATTTGTCTATCAAAGAATAATACAGTCCCTCTCTTGTTTTTTGGACATGAAACAGACAGTACGCGTGGCTACCGCGAGCTTGGATCTCCATGCTCCTTCGAGCAGTTCAGCTAAGCCGAGGGAGTGTAGAGACCAGGCGAGTGCAGTCCACAGCCAAGGGCGCCCACCGCGCGTACGCTGCCCCTCCCATCCTGTACCCTGTCACAACCGCTGCATCTTCGATGGGTCATTTCGCTTGAGGCAGGGACCGTAGGGAACATAGGAAAACCTTTTGGTTAGATCAGTCTTGTTTCATGTCGCTTAGAACAACCGTTCAATTACTACCTCGACATTAAACATGATCGATCTCACCAAAAGGAAGGCCTCTCGAATTGGCTTAGCACAGCAAGCCGCGAGTAGAGATGCGCGCGAGATAGATTTTATGTCACTGTCTAACTAGAGGCATCAGAGAAAGACAGGTATTCTATCCCGCGCACGTGTCGTCTCGCCGTGTCGCTGTGCTAAACCTACAAGTGTATCGAAACAGTGGTTTGGAAAGCGCGTTTGTTTGCAGGTGAAACTTTAAACGGCCAGCGGCTCATCGAGTTCCGGCTAGGCCAGGAGGAAAGGGACGGCGATAGTATCGCCATCGCGTCAGCGGAGCTGTTGGTGCTAGCGGAGACGGCGCCGCGGGCGCGGCACCTCCGCTACACGTTGTGGGCGTTCGCGGTCGGCAACGGCAGCGTGGGCGAGATGGCGGGCGTGGCGCGCCTGCAGCCGCACGGCAGCTGGCAGCGGCTGGACGTGACGGCTGCGGCGCGCCGCTGGGCGGCCAACGGCGCGCACCAGCCGCTGCGACTGCTGCTCGACTGCACCGGGTTAGTGACTCTTAATAAAATCGTGTAATTTTCTCAATAGAAAAAATAGGAAGTCATCTCTGTAGGCTTGATACGCGAGTACAGACGGTTGACTTGCGCGCTATATACACTAAACAAGTAAACACATTTGTCTTTCAAATTGAGTTTCTTTTACAACATAATTATAAACTGGCCCATGTACTTTTCAACAGCCTTATTTATATAAAGAGTCTTATTTTATACGAATATTTGGTAGAGTTCCTATTAGATCGGGAGATAGTGACACATTTTACTGGGTCATTTGTACCAGTATGGCGGCCTGGGAAAAACAAGGCTTATTGTTGTGTAGCGGCTGCGCGGGGCGCGTCCGCCTGCGCCTGGGCGGCGGGCAGGCCGCGCGCCCCCTGCTGCGCGTGCGGCTCTCCCCGCCGCCGCCGCGCCGGCGCCGCGCGCTGGACTGCGACGCGGGCTCGCACGGCCGCTGCTGCCGGCAGACCTACTACGTGAGCTTCCGGGCGCTCGGCTGGGACGACTGGATCGTCGCGCCGGAGGGCTACTACGCGAACTATTGCCGCGGTGCTTGTGCACCTTTCCTTAATTACCACTCGCAGGTGAGAGTTCGTTTGTGTCCATTTAGGAAGACTAGTAGGATATAGTAGGAGATAGGAGATATAGGCTAGCTAGCTAGAGGATGATAGTAACTGGTAACTTCGTTCTGCATGCCAGATAATGTTCCATCTCATACTCTGTTTATATTATCTTTGGAATCCAAAGGTAAAACTGTTTTTTTTTTAATCCAAATACACTTACTTTCTGTCTGTCGCTTATCTGCTTCTGTAACAGACTTAAAAAACACTAACTGCGCGCAGGTGGTAGAGACAGCGCAGCTTCTCCGCATTGTCGTTCATCTGCTTCTATGACACAGACTTAAGAGCCCGCTCGCAGGTGGTAGAGGCGGCGCGATTAAAGCTCCCGGCAAGCCTCTTCTCCGCGCTGTTGCACTTCTGATTCTATAACACAGACTTAAGCAACACTAACTGCGCGCAAATGGTAGAGGCGGTGCAGTAAAAGTGCGCGACGTGTTGCGCCTCAGTTTGCTTCTCCGCGCTGTCACTCATTTGCTTCGACACATATTTAAGCAACACTAACTCCGCGCAGGTGGTAGAGGCGGCGCGGCTGGAGCGCGCGGCGTGCTGCGCGCCGGTGCGCTTCTCCGCGCTGTCGCTCATCTACTTCGGCGCCGACTCCAACATCGTCAAGCGCGATCTCCCCGAAATGGTGGTCGAGGAGTGTGACTGCCCGTAACCTCTCTGTACCAGCACCAACACTGTAAGTTGCTGAAAAGATAATTAAAAAATATTACTTTGTTTTGATTAGGAAACATTTCTTTAGCATGCCTAGAACTAACTTTTAAACGTTAAACTACCAGTAGAACAGCAATCTAACAAATATTGTACTCTAAGGTGGTCCATGTTAGTGAACTGTAACAATAACTAAGCTCATCCACGACCTTAACGTTGTACACAGTATACCACAAAAACACTGGGTCAGCAAAGACTACGCACACGGCATACCATAAAAACACAGCGTGATCAAAGTCCTTGTAGTAGCGATCTCAAACGTGTGCTTGCAAAAGTTTTTAGAGGTGCAATCTTCTTGGCAATGATGATCTTTCCGAAGCGCTGGTAGACTCGAAAATGACGTGCGAAGTCCCAGCCTATACCTTATCGGTTTAGGTACTTAAAACAATATCAACAATCTTGACATGTCTTTTTGTTGAAATACACAGTCTAAAAATTAAAATCGTTTCACTATACAATTCAATTATGAAAGTAAATTATTTTTTCATACCTAAATTGTAAAATGTAAAGATTTCGATTTATAAAGTGTACGTTTAAATAAAAAGACACGTCAAGATTGTTTACATTGTTTTAACTACCTAAACCGATAAGGTATACTTGCATAAATAAAGTTTTGAATTTTGAAGTTTGAATTTTGAATTTTGATTTTTTTCCCTTAGGTGGTGTAACCGCGTGTTGGCGCGCGTACAGCCGTCGCCTGCGCCGCCGCCCGCCGCGCTTCTGCCGCTCTCGAATCCGATTATAAATAATATTCTCGACTTGTGTAATATTTTGTTCCTCGCATTCGAAAGACTATATCCTAAAATCGAATAAAGAAGGCTGTCTACGCGCGGTTAGTGGCGTCCCGCGCGCGGCTTGCTTCGCGTCCTATCATGTTACATAGCTTCCCTACCTACGTACAAGCAGCGGACGGATCGGTGCATTACCACGGGATTTGACGATATCTTAACATGGATATGACCAGCGGGATTTCGTTCGAAGTGTGATTGTTATAAACTGTTTGACTGTAGTTCATGTTCAAGTCCAATGTTAAAACTAATCTAAGTAATTAAAATAAATTATTACAGTTAATCTTTTCAACCGCTAAATTGTGTACAGATTATGTTCACGCTATAAAAGTAGGATTGTTATCGAGTTATCGTTCTTGGACAGAAAGTCCCGGGATCCCGGGGTATATCCTTGTTAGTATAACGTTGAGTCCCGCTGTGCCCGGGTCCCGCCCGCTGGGTGTAAGTCCGGCCCCGCGCCGCGCCGCGCCGCGCCCGCGCCGCGCGTAGACGCCCTAAATAATTTAATACGCCGTTTTCTTTCACCGTTTTGGTGATCGCTTGTAATTATTGTAAACTGTATTATAATAATTATTATAATTATAATAATAAATCAACTTTTTCATAATTATTACGACTTCTTTTATTTGTTATCATCTCTTATCACCTAAAATACACGGAGTATTTGTATACCTACGTCACGCTTTAATATGATTTTAATTACCTCGACGTTTCGGCCGCATTACAACGACCATGGAGGGACTACTATAGTAGAGTAGACGAGTAGAGTACGCTGTAACGCAGCCGAAACGTCGAGGTAATTAAACCTATGTTAAAGCGTGTTTATTACAATCAGCTGCAGAGAAAAATAGGACGCCCGTCCCGCCTATACAATGATACATTACTAGCGGGTTACTTTTCTCTGCAGCTCTCTGTACATGGAGTAGGCAGAGCATAAAAAATTACAGACAAAAACCATGACCAAATCACGTTTCGTAGTCACGTCACGTTGTGTTTTAAGTCAGATAAAAGAGTTGTAAAAGAGGTTCCCCGTGTGGTGCCGGCTTAGAATAGCACCTCCCCCTTTCTTCCCGTGGGTGTCGTAAGAGTCGACTCTGGGAAAGGGTTAGTGTATTGTGGGCGATGGGCTAGCAACCTGTCACTGCAATATCACGTTTAACCATCTGGTTACCCTGAAATTGCTAAACGTGGCACTGGATTTTTGAATTCATGTGCTCTTCCTACCCTTCTTGGGAATACAGGCGTGAGAATATGTATGTATGTATGTGTAAAAAGGTGTAATAGTGACAGGTTGCTAGCCTGTCGCGTAAACATATCTTAACCTATTTTCCTTAGTCACGTCATTCTAAATCCCACACCACACAGGTAAAATTAAGGTAAAAAACTATCCTTAGGAGAAATAGGCAGCATCCCTAAATAAACCATTAGACTGTCAGTTAGATTATAAAAATAATTTTAAACAAAAAAAACCGACTTCAAATTAGCAATATTTTGAAAGTATTCTGGTTACTGAATGTAAAATCTTGACTTCATAAAAAATTACCGAAAACGCCGTACATCTCCATATAAAATTTGAAGAGTTCCCTCGATTTCTCCAAGATTCCATCATCAGATCCTGGTTTCGTGCCAATGGGACCAATTTCGAGTTATACCCTTTCGATTAAAAAAAAATTTTGAAAATCGGTCCACGGGTCTCCGAGATATCGAGTAACATACACAAAAAAAAAATATAGGTCGGATTGAGAACCTCCTCCTTTTTTTGAAGTCGGTTAAAAATACATATTATACGGACCCGAAGGGTGAAAACGGGACCCTATTACTGAGACCCCGCTTGCTCTACGAGATAGGTTGATAAGTAAGGCAGACGCAAAGAAAGAACTTTATTCCTTATGTAAATTTAAGATTCTTCTTCTACAGCGACTACTTAAGAGCGTGCAAACACAATTCGGCGATTTTGATGTTTTTCAAATGCTTTACAAAGCTATAAATCCTTAAGTTTTTAAAGATAAACTACTGTAACATATAAATAAACTCTTTTTATTGGGATTAACGGTAAATATTATTTTATTAGCAACACAGATTTCTTTTACTTAACCAATTTGTTGGAGGGTTTTTACAAAAATACGCGTCAGAGCTGTCTTTCACTTGAAAAATTTCCATTAAAATTTACCACAAACGATATAAACTTGTTATTATCTGATAGACAATATAGTCGATTAGGGAATAACGTTGTTACATTGCTTTTTATTATTCAAATATCATTTTACATGATTTCAAAATAGAACCATTACTTTATTTTTTTCCTCGTTGATTGTAATGTAATTACGAATGAAACAATTTTATTGTAAATTTACAGAATATGATTAGTCTAACCATATTGTTTTCATGGCTAAATAAGAGTTAATTTATTTTTCACGATTTTTTAAACATTGGTCCAAAACCACTAAGGTCAGGTGGGGGAAGAGAAACGCAGGGGTAGGGGGGCACTACAGACCATACTCACTCATAACTCGACGAGTTATGGTCTGTGGTGCCTCTTACCCCTGCCCTGCCCCTGAGTTTCTCTTCCCCCACCTGATCTTATATTACGTTCGTAAATAATGTTTATGCCCTCTTAACAATTATTTATTTCTACCAAAGGTACCGAATAGGTTACAAATGTCACGAAGTCACGATCACATGTTGCAGAAGCTATCGCTAGCAAGAGATTGTGCGCAACTAACTGAGCACTACGCTTAGACTTAAAAACTGTGCAGTGACTAAGAATTGTTTTTAAATCATGATACCGTTGTTGTGATTCGTTAGTGAATTTCATGTATCTGACATGAAATGAATAATAAAATGTAATTTTCAAAAGTAAATAAATCGAAACTACTATACTCTAACCTATTTTATGACAATCCAATTGACGGTATAGAAGGGTTTACGGCTACAGATTTACAGTAAATAAACCAACACTCTCCACATAAAAAATATATTTCATAATAAAACTAAAGACTTGTAAAAAATAGTAAGTCAAGCCCTTACGAACGAATGCCAGAGACTGACTGATAAATGATAATCAACGCAGGACCTAAACTATAGTACCTAGTTAGAAACGTGAAATTTTACATAGAGGTTTCTTTTAAAACGTAGGGGCGCACTGAGGACGGATAATTGAAAATTTACCCCCTAAGGGGGTAAAACGGCAGTTTAAAGTAAGTATGAAACTCTGCCATTTTTTAAGTTATTTGACTAATATTCAGTATGAAAATTCTTCATTAAAAGTTTTGAAAACAGGTAAAGTTTTTTTTGTTTTAGGGGATGAAAGGGACACTAACGACTAACTTACGAAAGATTTCTGAAATGACTGCTCTCAACATTTAAGCGCGGATAAAGTCGCGGGCAAAAGCTAGTTTAGAGCTAATCGGCTCGTCGGCGGTAGGCCTGCGGTGCGGCGACGCGACGGTGTCGCGCGATGTGTCGGCGCGTGGCGTGCGTGCGATCGATGCCCGGAGACACCGCGGCGCCGGCCGCCCCGGGCGAGGTATGTAACTGACAAAATAGGAATAGGAATTTTATTTGTCATATATTACATTAAAACTTGGATAACTTAGTAATTACGTCGTTCTAAATTAAATAGAGACTGGCTACGCTATAGAGTTTTACTTAAGCGTGTAACACACTAAAGCTTGAACACGCCAAAACGTGGGCACATAAAATATTAAATAAAAAAATATGTAAACCATAATTCAAGTTTTTTATTATTGTAATTGCCTACTTACTACATTATTGTACATTTTTATATATATTTTTTTTAATTGTCCTTTGAATACGCCATAGAGAGTACTTTACGTTGGGTCCGGCTCATTAGGGTCTGCACCGCACTGTCGGGATATTTTTTGCAAGCCCAAGTCCACATTTTTTGCAACTCGGCTGCCGATTCAGGGTGTCCACGTTTCTTTTTCAAAATCCCTTTCATTATGGACCAATATTCTTCGATCGGCCTCAGTTCAGAACAATTCGGAGGATTGCACTGTTTGGGTACCACAGCAACAGCATTCTGGTCATACCATTCCATCACCGCTTTAGAGTAGTGACAGCTCGCAAGATCAGGCCAAAACAATGGTTGTGAACTGTGGTTGCGTAAAAAGGGTAAAAGACGCTTTTGCAAACATTATTTTTTGTAGATTTCACCGTTTACTGTGCCTGTTGTGATAAATGAACGACTTCGTTTGCCACAGCTACAAATAGCTTGCCATACCAGGATTTTTTTTGGAAACTTCGATCTTTTTTTTACCTTAGGTACAATCTTCTGGGACATCTCTACGACTCTTAGAAGTATAAATTCTTGCCCCGGTATCTGTTTAAAGTCTGCTTTTGTATATGTTTCATCATCCAATACAACGCATTCAAATTTTGTCATCAAATCATTGTAAAGTTTTCGTGCTCTTCGTTTTGCAGATAAATTCTGCTTAGCATCACGATTTGGTGCAGCTTGACCCTTGTACGACTTTAAATCAGCTCTTGACTTGACTTTTTGCACATAGAACTGCGACATTTGTACCTTTTTGCGACATTGCGTGATGATAGCTTGGGATTCTCTGTAAAAAGCAGCAAGACACGGGCTTCTTTTTTTTGTCCTTTACTCCTTGCTTTCCTCCACTACCGGACCTCCGATCCAAGGTCAAGCGTTCTCGGAACTTTTTTAAAACCGAACAGACAGTGGATTGTGGGTATTTTAATAATTTTGCTAGTGCTCTAAAGCTTAAATTGGGTTTTTGCGTATGGTTGAGCAAAATAATTTCACGCTGCTGATATTCAGAGCTCGCCATCGTGAAAACGACTGAATGAAGTGATACGCTCGCAAGATAATTTTTGTTTATCATATAAAGGAGTTTATATTTACAGCACTAAATAGTTCCTATACTGTGTGAATGAAAAAAAAAAGTACTTATGTGTGCCCACGTTTTGGCGTGTTCAAGCTTTAAGCAGATACGATAAGATATCTGTATCTGAACGCATATCTGTCAATGTCACTTCCAATACTCCTATACAATTATGAGCTAACTCACAGCGCAGATAACATATATATGTATTTTAGTGTTTGGTCTAAAGCTAAACTGGCGAAACCGGACCTATGAAACCTATATGACTGGACCCGCCTAAGCGTGATGTACCTACGTATACATATTTATAGCATTTGCCCGCGGCTACGCTCGCGTTAAATTCGGGGTAACACAGAAGAGATCTTGTTAGTCACAGCCCGCATGCCAATTTATAGCTTTTTACGTTGAAAATTGCAGAATCCTACTATTTTTCCTATCGTCATATTTTGGAAAATTTAAACAAAATCTTTATAAATTGTAGCCTATGTGCTATTCTGATGTATAAGCTACATTACTGTAAAAGTTTCATTGAAATCCATTCAGTAATTTTTGCGTTAAAGAGTAAAAAACATCCAAACATACTCACAAACTTTCACATTTATAATATTATATTAGTAGGATAGGGTGGCCAGAACATTACCGTAAATATTTTAACCAGTGGGGTGTACGCCTCTGAAAACCACTGTGAATATCAAACTTCCGGCCACAATTTATAGACTCGAAAATACATACAGTCAAGGAAATTAATTACTGTGCCACTTTGTACCTTTTCACAAGAAATGTCACTATGACATACCTAACTTTCTACTAATCAAAGCAATCTGAAACTCACTATGAAAAGCTTCAAAGTGGCACAGGTATCAATTTCCTTGACTGTACATACATGTTTCGCGACACTATCCAAAATGCGTAACCTCAAGCCAGCTACCTACCGGGACGCGGCCGGGCGCCCGCCAGACTGTCTGCGCGCAAACGGTCCCGATAATGCACATCTCTGTCAGTTAGTTTCGACTTGCGTTTTAGTCAGGGTTGTCACTGGCAATTTTGGCATAAAATTAAAACAAATAATTTTCGGTTAAGATATTATGTTTTAAATTGCAGGCTAGCAACCAGTCTTCATTATAGGTACTCCTTGAATTAAATTTTGAACAGGCGTGAATCATACTTAGTCTTGCCTGTGTGGCTCCAGTCGTTTGCTCTGCCTACCCCACATACATACTGTGCCGTTGTTCTGGGTACAACACAGACAGTGAACAAGTGATGATGATTTTTTATTTATAGTTTTAGTTTAATTTTAGGATAGTTTTAGATTTAGATTCTAGTTTTGTTTTTAGGTCATATTTATGTTGAAAATTTTCTTCATCAATTCATAGGGGGCGTCCATAAATTACGTGAGGTGTTTTTTCAGTTTTCTTACCCTCCCACCCCCCTTGGTGAGATGTCGTGAGATTTTATTCAACCCCCTCCCCCACCCCCAAATCTCACGTGAGATTTTTCAAAATGTTATTGTAAAAAGAAAAAATAATATTAAGACATAACTTAAAAAAAAACTTAAATTTTCTTCGTTCGGATACACTCATGAAGTGTCAGGTACTTATAAAGCGCCATCCACATACCTACTCACTTCGCTTTTTAAGACCTTAGGCATCTGGACGAAATGGACCAAAATAGTAGTTTTTTTGTTTGTTTGAAACAAGAAAAAAATTGCGTGATATTTGCCGTGACCCCCGCTCCCCCCAACGTGAGATTAGGTGAGATTTGACTCGACCCCCTCCCCCCCTAAAACACCTCACGTAATTTATGGACGCCCCCATATTTATGTTGAGTCATTCGTAAAATTTTCAACATGAGTGAGTCTCACGGTAGTTTAATCTTCAAGTCATCGTAACCATGCGAAGTGGGTCAGTAACATGCAAAGTTGATCCGACCAATTCCAATTACCTACATGAACACTTTGCAAGTTAATATACACGAAAAAAGATAACCTAACGTTTTAAAAATTTACAACAGATTTTAAGATCTCTAAAAATATGTAAAGGTTAATAAAGTAAAAAACTCATTATGGTACAAACAGATCAATTACAGATAAGTCACAAGTAAAATTTTTCGAGAACAAAGACTGACTTATCCCAAAAAGGGATCTCTGCCAGCCAACCTTTGAGTAGTAGAGGAGCTGTTATTTTATTTATTTTATTTTATTTATTACACACTCTTACAACTATTTTTACAGGACTATGCCTAAGACAATAGCGTAACTACATCTAACTTATCTATCTAACCATACATGTCACGCCTATAGCAGATGTTGTAGAGGGCAGATTTTGTGAATTCACTCAAAGAGCAAAAAAACAGGTCAGTGTTTTCCGTGACTAGGTTGAGGGTACGCAGTTTTATATAATATAGTTAACGACAAATACGAAATTTAATTATTAATGAATGATTTTTATTCCTATGACATTCATTTATATCGACGGTTGAAAGGCAAAAATGACCAAGCGACATATTGGCAACTTTACAGTAGAGCGATTTAAAGTTTTTTTTTTTTTTGA
>BHDV01060384.1:0-27059 GCA_005406045.1 Adoxophyes honmai | reverse complement strand
CTATTAAAAGACTAAAACTTGCGGATGGCGATGTGGGCGAGGGATACGGCCGCCATAAACACAATGCTGCAAGATAGCCCCTAACGCCTGGCTAAGCCGAAGGTGACATTTATATACTTATTTTTTTAGCTATACTTAGCTAAGATATATGTAATAGAATAGGAATAGAGAGAAAAAAAGAATTGAAAAGAAAAAAGATTGAAAGAGCATATTTATAAGAACTGCTGTGTCTTTACGCGGAGCACACAGTATTATAGCCTAATATAAAAAAAATCGCTAAAATCATCAAAGTACGACCAAGACTCCGTAGATGGAAAATTTGTTTTATAAAAAAGTATGCAAAGCCTCCTACTCACTACAATGACTTTGTTATATGCCTCGGATATATTTAGTGAATGTTGGAATATCAAATATCGCAACTCCTTTGTAAATAAATAACTGATTTTAAAATATTAATTATAATGAGCTCTCGTCGTAAATGAATGGAAAAACCATTTCAAATCAATCGACACGGTTGAGTAATGACAATTTTAAACTTTAGTCACTTCCTAAGAGCCTAACATGTATTTAAATGGGTTACCTACGCGCCGGTTCAGCGATGACCAACCGCTGAAGTTGTTACCAACCGCCACTTAAAATTTGATTCACTGCGACTATAAGCGACAAAACTTAACACGCGCATCATATATAAGCTCCTTTTATTACACTTTTACATCAGAAATAGTTAACTAAACAACAAAAAGTTAAAAAAAAACGGCAGGTAAAAAATTACCAAACGACAAAATAACTAAACTTTCTAGGCAGGTAATTATTACTATATTACGTTTTAAAGTTCATTTCATTTAGGTAAAAAGTACTAAGTGAAAATGAATAGATAATTTAGGTATGGTAAAAAATCTTAAATCATGAATAAAATATAAATTCTACCAGGTAAAATTTCTTAAGTCATATTAATACACTAGGCACAGTAAGGCAAAAACTACCTTTTGTTTAATCGTTTTATTTCAACTCTAGGCAAAAATTACTAAGTGTAAAAACTTAAAATTGAACATACACTAAGTAAAAATTATTCAAAAATGGTTTAAATTTTTGTCGGTTGGACGCCGAAAATCTAGAAAATTTGGCTTTTTTTTAATTACCAAGCGACAGTCAACTTCGTCGCAGCGGTATGAGAGTCAGACCAATCGACGCAGAAAAATTCGCTGATTCCAATGATATATATAACTCAATATCGCCCAAAATGTCGCTTGGTCATTTTTGCCTTTCAACCGTCGATATGTTCTTGCGATATTGACAAATATACATATGTATAGTATGTATACAGCGGATTACAGATATGAAGAGTTGAAAAATTCACAACCTAAATTTTCGAAATTTTAAACAAGAAAATTGCGAAACTATTCTCTATGTTTGAACGGTTAATAATTTAATTCCGCAATATTTCAGCACTTGTGTTAGTAGGGTTACTCAAAATCATTAGTGTAGTCGAAAATCTTGTTAAAAAAAATACGGCCCATTGAATTATTGTAAGTAAATTACAATTTTCCACTGACACGTATAAAACAAAACCTACTTTATATGTAATTCTTAAAACTAACGTGTGACAACCCTAAATGAGATTGAGAACGATATTGTTTGCGAAAAGCTAACTTAGGTACTTACTTGAGTATTTATTACGCAAGAACGTAGTAAAAAACTTTTGTCAATTGATTGATTAGGTATACAAATACTGAATACCTAATTAAATACCACAAAAACGAACGATGTTCCAACTGGTATTAAAATAAAAAGCATGAATAAAATTACAAATTTCGTAATTTTCGTAATATTCAATAAAATAAAACTCTATCAGTCTGTAACCTTTTCATGCTACGATAAAGTGGTTCAGGAAGGTTACGAGCTTAATAAAGATTGACGATTAAATCATCAGGATATCATACAATCCTAGGGTTTCCGTTTACAATGCGCATAAATAACCGTCAGCAGATTTAGAATTAGCGGAACATCTGTACGCTCTACCGCTTAGAAGGGGCGCAGAAGTAGGTAGATACGTAAGCAAAACTTTTATTACGACCACTGACATAAAATGAATTTTATTTACCGGAAACATAAGTAATGAATATGGGTAGACTGGCTGAAAACCGCGGCATTTTTGTTCCAAACCTTTTCTAAAGCTCTATCGTGAGTTAAAAGCAAATGAACGCGCTTCCAATAGTTTTCGATTCGACTTGACGATGACATTTTCCATGGTTAATTAATTTCTTGGAAAATTCCTTGGCGATTACGGTCACTGTATACTCATGGTAGTGGCTCTAGTCCGATTTTATTTAAACTTATACAAGAACCATCGCAGACTATTTGTTTTTACAGCTTTGTGGCGTATACAACGTTCTTTAAAACTAAGAAACGTTAACAGTGTACGTAGCAATTATTCTGAATTCAATGCGACATTGGAATTGGCCACACAGGAGTCAGTTTATTTCCGGGCGTCCTTTAAATTAGGGGATGGATGACTGTATGGGTTTTCCCGTTGTCATCAACAACGAATAGAATAACAAAAAGTGATCCGTTCATTGAAGTCAACTGTTGTCATGAGAAACCATGTATCTAGAGCGCTGTAAAAAATCATCTGATGATCTCATATACCGCAGAACGTTGTCACTATGAACGAAAAAAAGATACTTACACTAATGTTACTGTGACGTTTGCAAGTTCTTTGGTGAGTCAGGGTCAGGAATCAATTGGTTCGACAGTACAGTCGCAACAAATATATTGATACGGCTAACGTGCCAAGAATAGGTATGTATTTGTGTAAACGCTCTTATTGTTCGATATTAAAGTCATGTATACATATGTTTTTGGCACTTTGAATGTGTCGAGCTGTTGACTGTATCTAGAGCAGAGCTTTTAAATCTTTAGTATACATTTTAAAGCTCTACAAGAAAAGTAAAAATTTAGTGTCTTAATTGGCCGTTTTCACACTACAGAAAAATACTTAACAGTGTATGCATTATCTTAATTATTATCAATATTGACGATGCGCAATGGCTTGCCAAGTGTAGAGAAACTGCTCTATGACATATACATTTCCATACACATTTAGTCTCATCATTTCTTATGACCTTAAATGCTGCCGGTACTCGTTTAGCTGGTTTTAGAAAGTTTTTTCTGTCTCCCTCCAGCGCTATACGACTTACACGTCTCATCTCGCTCTAGCCTCACGTCGTGGTCCATTCAGTGTCGTGTGAAGTCTGTGCGCGTACGCACGATACGGCAAAAAGTCGCGAGTTAGTTTTGAAAATGGAAGAAAGTGAAAATGAAAACGTAAGTTTTTCGAGTAAAAATATTTTTGTATCTTTTACCCGTGTATTCGTTTTTTTTTAATTGCGTGGCTTGTTCTTAATCTTATTTAAATATGTAATTGGTTGAAAATGGTATGTATTTGTGTTGAATATTTAAATTCAATTAGTTTTCAAGAATATTGCGAAAATTTTTAACAATCACATACCTATCCCATCACTAAACTTCCGATTCGATATCATGTTATAAAACCCTGTTAGTATTATTTTAATAAGAATTTTTTGATGCCTAAAATTGACATTAAAATAATAAATAAGTAAGTTTTACGGCAACAAGAACACTGGCGTAAAATATTGGTCACGTGTTTTTAGACTGTTAGATACAATTGTTTTTCTCTTCTATAGATATGCTAAGTTAATGAATATAACTGTGTATCAACATACTCAATACCAATAAACGCCTTGAAATATAGTACAGGATTTTAATAACACCCTATATTCATCCAGTGTTGTAGCTACTGGTTGTAATAACAGCTGACTGACATCGATCGGCCTAACAAAATAAATGAATAAAGTACGCAAGACGTACAAACTTTTTTCGCTCCGAACGGAGGTCACATTTTTATTTATAACGCCTTTAGAGATATTTTAAGAGATGCCACACAACGAGTGGAATACTAAACAGGCCACATTTTAAGCAATTTCCATTGATAAAATTAGCCCAAAGTTCTTGTATCAAAATGCAAATACCGTACGCGCTACAGCGAATAATTCAACTCCACAAAAATTGTTTTACAGGTCAGTAGGCAGTTCCTGGAAAACGAAGTCGATAAAAACGACAGAAATAACAAAGACGAGGCCGCAGACAGCAAAGGAAACAAGAGCCCGCCCAAAAGCGACCAGAATTTACACATTTACCTCCTCATCTGTATAATAGGAGTTTCTCTAGGAATCTTTCTAGAAATACTAAATGTACAAAACAGGCAAAGACCTTGCAAAGATCAAGGGAACAAGACTGTCCACAATTACTGGGTGTATTCTGCCCACAGTGATGTTGAAAGCCGGAGCGGTCTTTTGAAGCACGTTCATTTAGTCCTAGAAAGGGTAGGGTACGATCAAAGCACGAACCAAACGCCTTGGAGTCTCCTATGGTCCCACGACTACCCCTTCAGGGTCTTATACCCTAATCTACACAGACTAAAGCCACATCAAAAAGTAAATCACTTCCCCGGAACGGGTTTCATTACGAATAAAGTTGATCTAGCTACCACAGATTATGAATACATCCCCAAAGCGTTTAAACTTCCTAAAAGTAAGGAAGAGTTTTTAAAGTATGCTGCGTTGCATAAAAACGCTTTGTTTTTGGAGAAGCACAATCAACATCGAGGTGTGTATTTGAAGAACGTGAGCGAAATTGACTTGTCCAGCGGGGAAAGTTTTGTACAAGAGTATGTTCAAAGGCCGTTCTTAGTAGATGGATACAAGTTCGACATTGGCGTGTACGTGGTTCTGACTTCGGTCAACCCTCTGAGAGCCTACTGGTACAAAGGCGATGTACTATTTAGGTGAGTTAACTGTCGATTCTGCTGTAACATTCACTTGATTATCTCGTGGTGGTGAATTAAGCAGTATTTATTACGTTAGAATAATTTTCTGGTCTAATTAATGGTATATTATCTCCGCTACGACCACGAGGCCGAAGAAAGGAATATTTTTAGACTGAATTTAAATGAATAGTCTGAAATAAGTTGATGTAACAAAAGTTAGATTACGTAATGATAATGAATACGAGTATGTGATAGAATACAATTACTTAACCAAATGAGTCATAATGCCAGAGGTATATCGACAATGCATTTCGCGGGCAGAAACTCGAGGACAGTGTAGGTAGTGCCTACTTGTGTCGAATACCTAGCTAGCTAGACGAACTAAACGCCTCAAAACTCAATAGCTGTCTACTATTATGTTATACGTTGTCGGTTTAGGTAGTTAAATCAATGTAAACAATCTTGACGTGTCTTTTTATTTAAACGTACACTTTATAAATCGAAATCTTTACATTTTACAATTTTGGTATGAAAAAATCATTTACTTTCATGATTGAATTGTATAGTGTAACGATTTTCATTTTTAGACTGTGTATTTCAATAAAAATACATGTCAAGATTGTTTATATTGTTTTAACTACCTAAACCGACAACGTATAGTAACAAATAAAGCCCAAATACGTCCCGTACAGTCAGAGAGCAACCACTGCAGGTTGTGCAGTTATCTTCACAATGTTTTCTTTATTATAAATTCACAGTAGATATCAAACTCGATTTCACACATAATTCGGAAAAAATTTGACGTGTGAGTTTATGATTCGAACCTAAGATCTTCTGTAGGAATAGCCACAAGTCAAACCGCTAGCGCTAGGCTATCAATGTTGTCTACTAACTATCTGGTTCTGGTATAAGTATCTAGTACTCCATTTAATCCGCTTTATGCGCAATTTAACTTCTAACTAAAAACCATTTTTAATCTCCGAGAAAGAGGAAGTCACACATATTAAGAGGAAGCCTTTGCCCAGCAGTTGGATATATTTAGGCTAAAATTACAAGAGCAATAAGGTATAATAGAAGTTTCTCTCAGTCTGTTTGTCTATCTCTGTAACCGATACTGAGTCTTTACTGAGAACGGTTTACCTGTTAAATTTTATTGTATTGTGTGACACTTCATTGCACATACCTAAAACAGTTACAGAAAACAAGTTAAGTATAACTAACATAGAATTAAGTGACATTATGTAACTAACAATGATTATGAAATAAATTACTACCATTGAAATTAAAAAAAAAAAAGTTATTACCTAATGATAATAGCGAAAGTTAAGAATAGCTATTTAGCAGCTGTACTGTTTGATGCCCTTTTTAATTTGACAGCAAGTTTTTTCGCTATAATTCTCAGTAAAGATTCTTCCTAAGTTATTGAATTAACGGAAACATCAAAAGTTTTCCAACTTTCTAAATTGCTATCTTTTTCGTTCTTCCAGGTATTGCCCAGAGCAGTACCATCCGTTTGACCCCAAGAACCTGGACAAATACGTGATCGGTGACGACTACTTGCCAACGTGGAATGTCCCTTCCCTGGTCCACAGCTACACGCAGTTGGGATTCAGCATGAAGGATGCCTTTGATATTTATGCTACCTCCAGGGTAAGTGGACTACGTCTTTATCTTTGGTATCTAAATAACTAATTAATGGGGATAATATTGACGAGCAAATACGTTCCTTTGTCTTTCCGATTACAAGTATAATTGAGAACAACATACATTCCTTCAACATACATGCCTTCTAACAGGCTAAAACTGAACGCGATGTACTATTCTGAAAGTTTAAGTAAACTGTTTTTACATAAGTAGATAGGTACATACAGGCCATCACGCATGTGTCCCCAAACGGGGTAGGCAGAGCACACGAAACATGGAAAAAACCAATACTCCTCGTTTAGTGCCCACTTCGAGCATATTTTTCTAGGTTTTGAGGTGGCAGGTACAGTAGTGACAGGTTGCTAGTCCGTCGCCTAAAATATACCTTAACCTTTTTCCATAGTTGCCTCTTACGACATCCACGGAAGAAATACAGAGGTCCCGACAGCACACACGTTGACAGATTGAGAACAAGAATTCAAAAATTATAGGAGTCAACAACGCGAACTTACCCCCATCTCTTAAAATCTTGCCAAGTTTACTGCCGACCACTGCACAGCTAGAATTAAATAAATTTTCGAAGCAGACATCAAACTAGGTTTTTTGTACTTCTCATACAGACTGTTACCTGACTTCTCTTTATGTTTTGTATTGATTTTGTACGGTTTTTGGAGTTCAATGAAGCAATTTTAATAAGATGGAACTTCAAACACTATCTTGTATACGAGAGACAGCTTTGCGAGTTACTCGACTCTAAGCAGTGTAATCCCAAATAGGGAGGAGAATTTAGGAACATCTCATCTTTAGGAATTTAGGACCTTTTTGCTTAAACTGGTTCGAGAGATACTCTGTTTACTTAAATAATTATACCACATTTTCTCTGCCGTATGGTGTCGAGTTTAGAATAACACCTCCCCAATTTCCTCCGTGGACGTCGTAAGAGGCGACTAAGGATATAGGTTAAGGTATTTTTTAGTCGACAGGCTAAGAGCCTTTAGCTACATGTAGTACCTGTTAATATAAAACTCTAAAATTATGCTAGAAGTGGCTACGAAATGGTGACGTGGGTGGAATTGAAAAATTATTTCATAATTGAGAGATGTTTTGAGTACAGTACACTAGGTATCTGAAAATTGTCCGTCTTTAGAAATATTGGATTTAAGTATACCTACTAAGCGTTTTAAATTATAAAAAATAGTAAAAATTCAAAAATGTTCATTTCAGGGCAAAAACCCGGCTAAGATGTGGGATGACGTCCAAAAGGCAATTGCGGGCATGTTTCAGCTAAAAGAGAACCACGTAATCGAAGCGGTAAGGTACACTACTTTTATGTCGTCATCATTAGGTTAAAACCACCGTGTTATCGTGTCTAAAGCAAATAAATGTCTATATTTAATATTTCATTTCATATTAAATTTCATACCTACGTCTCACTACCTCCTCTTAGTATGACAGGATTCTTATTAGGTACTCTACTGCAAAAATACTGGTATTTAATCGATCTGGATGAATATATCTGTGTACCTACGTCAAAGTTAATCGGTAAACGAATATTGTAATAACTAATTCTCCACTTTCGAGTGGTGAATCCGCGGGTTTAGTGTAGCGCTCTAGCGCCACCTATCGTCGAGTAGTAAAACTTCTATTTTCAAAAGGTACATCCCGCTAACGAAGTTTCGTTTATCAGTTGCATAAATATAACTTCCAACTTCCTCTCTATGGACTTCGGTCCCCATTCCTAACATCTGCCTGGAGCGAGATCTCTCTATCGAGTCATTCACCACAATAGCTTTCAAAAATAGGTTCCCAAAAAGTCAGAACGTCCGCTACTTGTATATTAACGCCATCTATCGACATTTTCGATCAGAAACCCTGACTGGTTACATCATACACTGTTCCTACCAGGATAAGGATACGAAGGGTTCAAAAACTATTTATAGCATAGAACCTCCTTTCCATTCGTATTCATTCACCATTAGTATATTCCCATTGATCTCTTTGATGCATTGATTCCGAGCTAGAGATAGCCTTTCTTGAATGGCCGCCTACGCCGATTCCTGAGTACTAAACTAATCTGTCACATTATGCGACAAATACAAATAGGTTGCTAATCTAAGTTCAATGAAGGCAGATAATAGGATGTATTTGTATGTTCCATTGAGGTTACCATGCGCGCTACACTAAAGGCTAAATGTCACGACCGACAATCTTAATCTTGTTCTGTTTCTGCTGTAGCTATATCCTCCCTCGTACGTATAACGTGGCAAAATTAAACTAAAAATAAAAAAAATACCTTACCAAGTTTGATTCCGGGCACTGTACCTACTCGCCTTGAAATTTGATAAAACATTCATGTAGAGAAGTAATAGCTACGGCAGTGACTTGAGCAGCTGAAAAGGTTTCTTAGATATTAGGTACCTTTTTCGTTTTTTTTGGCACATATCATTTGCGCAATGCAATATCAAAGCAAAATCAATTAGCCGTTCCTTATTTCATATGATTTTTTCTGTGCATTGGTGCCATTTACTTTCAGGGATTGCGTTTCCAGCATGTTTTTAATTTTTACGTCGACGAACGAAAACAGTGATAAAATATGGATCGTCTCTTACCGCCATCTAGTATATAATATCAAAACTACCTAATTAGGTCACACTTTTTTTTCAGTTAAAAAACTACCCATCATCGGACAACTTTTTCGAGCTGATGCGTGTTGACTTAGTCGTGGATGAAGACCTGAAAGTGTATCTGCTGGAAGCCAACATGTCGCCTAACCTCAGTTCAGCGCATTACCCCCCGAACCAGCTGTTGTATGAACAAGTTCTGTACAACCTGTTCGGTTTGACAGGCGTGGCGAATCACCTAAAGGGGCATAATACCACTGACGTGAAGTAAGTCTTTTTTGTCTAACTATAGCTTCCTCCTTATGACTCTCTCCTCTGGTTTTTCACAGTTAGGTACTGCGATTTACCAACCATAGGAATCTATACTTCGTTTCATAACGTTAGATAGTTACGATCAAATCCTCACACATTTTTAAGTACATAAATCCAAGGCGTCTAAATCAAGACAAACAGTAATAATAGGTGTTAAGTATGTATTAATAAAATGGTTTCCAATTTTACCTTTAAATTCCTGTGAAAAATTCAAATATTAATCCGTTTATACCTTATCTCGTCTTAAACGAAACGGAGTATACCTACGGAGTGTACCTACCAAAGGTATCTAACTTAAAAAGTTACGGAGTATTTCACTTGGTAAAATTCCAGAAACTTTTGAAGATTATGCACAAGCAGCCATTGAAATTTTACGCTTCCTAAATTTAGATAAATTTCCTATACTCAATGAGTTTAATGGGTTGAAAAAGCGCCTGGTCGACGCAACTGGCGACCAACGGGCTGACAGCTACTTTTCACAAAAAATCAGCATAGCTGTTCAAAGGGGAAACACTGTCAGCCTTTTGGGCACCATGCCACGGGGGCCCTTTTTCGATTTAATTTAGTTATTTTTATTTTTATTGATATGTATGTTTATAGTCCGTTCTTTTTAGCTTTTAGATGTTCATAACATGTACCTACATACTCAATTAATATATTTTGTGAAAATTTTCCGAACTTTCCGACGCCTAGGTAGACATATCTGTAGTCAATTCAAGATCATCTCAGGAGTAAAGTTATCAATTTAATTTAGTAAATAAACGAACTCATATTAGGTCAGTCCTAAAATAAAATTCCAAGAAAATACTCGTTCGTCGCTCTCAGACTAGCGTACCTTTCTAAACTTGGATATTATTTACAAGCGTAAATAATATCCAAGTATTCTCGGTACATGTAAATTTACTAACTGTAAACAAACGAGTATCGGAAAATCTAAAAATAAGAGTCAAAGCCAAGTGGGAGGGTAAATGCGAGTTTGCACAAGTATCTGGGGTAGAAATCAACATCGTTACCAGAACTTATTATAACTTGAGGGTTAATGTGGGAGCTTCGTTACCTCGCATTGATGTATCTACAAATAGAACATCTAGGCGCTTTTCGTTAAAGGTACCGATAATGGGGAAATAGGTATTGTTCGGGTGTGAAAATTTTTCCGTCGAATTATTTATGAATTTTGCGTTCAACTTTATTCATACAAACAAACATTTCATCTTTCTTTGTGCTGAGTATATTGTACAAATAATTTAATCGAAGTGTCGAAGCAACCTGTCACTCAACATAATTAAAAAAAACTGGTAGTGGCTTTAAAACGTGAAATTGCCATGGTTTTGTCTATGTAACGTTTCGTGTGCCTACACTACTACTATTTGGGAATACAGACGTGATGGATGTGTAGGTACCTAACCTATGTGCAAAGATCGTCGGTACAGACTGCAGAAGCGATAGTTTACAAAATATAGGTACAAGGGACTTAATAAAATGATTACTGATTGTACTTTAAAATTAGCCAAAGATTTACGATAGTTGTGAGAGTTAGGATGTAAAAGTAAAGTTTTGTCAACCTGAGTTGAGTAAACTAGAACTTTCACAAAACTCATTACGAATTCGTATTTACCTCCATTTAAAGCTTTCATGAAGTTAGTGCGTAGTTAGAATAGTTAAATAAGCTAAACACCTGAGTAGAATATGTGTATAAATATATCAGTTCAGTCACCTACATACATAGGTACACTGCAGATCACGTACCCAAAGAAAACAAAATCAATTTTCTTACTAATCTAAAGTTACTTAGTATTTTAATAGTAGAGGTATGACATGTAAAAATATTGAATACCTAATTGTATTTTTAATGTAATTTTATACTTATTAAGTGACATTGTTATATTATTTTTATCTAGAAGACATGTAATAATCATATTTTGACATCGTATTAAATCAATTTTTGAATGAAAAAAAAATGTAAAGTTAAAGAGAGTTAATTTGTACATACCTATTTGCATTTCAAAAAAATACGTATTTTGGTATTGGTTTTTGTGATTAGGTATAAACTTATTTTTGCAGTTAGTGTCCTATGTCGATGTACCTATTGGGCAACCACGGGGACAACTTCAAAGTTAAATTTGGCTCACAGTCCGTTATCTTTGATAGTAGGTACCTATGTTTTATATGATACGACTAATGTTGTGTAGATAAGAAAGAAGTGTAGAAAGAATTGTTTCTCTTTCAGAGAGCAAGCAGCAGCTAAAAACATGGTTACCGCCGACAAGAACTTAGCAGTGTGGGGCCACGAGTGTGACACGTTTTGTAAGGGCAACTGTGACAGTTCTCTCCTGGCCTGCAAATTGTGCCGGCCGTGTATCGACCCCGCTCTTCAGAACAGCTTAAGAAGGGCTCACAGTGAATTCCTACATAGAGGAGACTTTAGAAGACTTACGCCACCGCAAATGGTAAGGATTTAAGGTGTATTTTTGTAGCACCATCTGTTGTACAGTAGCAAAACTTATCGATGCAACGCCATCTATGGAATCATAATTAAATTATGTAATAGCAACTGTGCCGCGTGAATCGACCTCGTAATTGATTAGCATTTTCTTGAAAATTGTTCTTTGGTAAATTCATTAGATGATTTAGATGATATTTCCTTCACCTATATTCACGAAGGGTTAGGAAGTCACATAAGCTTGGAAATGGCAAGGAAAAGGTCATAAAGAGCTTTGCTAATATATGTCAAAGTCACAACTCATTAAGAACAACAGATAAACAGCAATCACGTTTGCACAATAAGCCTAAATTAAATTAAAAGTGATACGAAGTTTCATTCGCAGTAACATTAGCTTTGTTGACATGGCATTTCAAAATTAATCCATCCTTAGATTTATTATTGGATTATTGCTACTTATTGTAGGTATATTATAATTAAATAAGTAATAAAAATAAAGTATGTTTGTTGGTAATACTTTAAGAAAAGTATCAAATTATGTGGAAGCTTTTGCAGTTTTTTTCCTTTTTGCACCAAAATCTTAAATAGCAAATTATGTGTTTTATGACCTTCACTAATTTCGAGCAGATCAAAACAAGATGGCGGTACATTGTCTCGATTTTAAAACATGATAATTGCTATATAAACAGTTCTTGTAAACTTGTTTGCATAATTTCATTGAATTTACACTGTATTTTTGTTTAAATTTCAGTCACCAGGCGTTCCAGTGGACTACAAGTATTTAGAAACACTGAGTGAAGCAAACAAACTCCAACATCTGTGGTACCAGGGGAAATGCAACATCGATAAAACTTGGTGTACATAGTCAGTAGAAAAAGACTGTTATTTGTTATACTATTTAATAAAAAGCTTCATACAAACATGTAACTGTTTTAACCCTGAACAAAACATGAGGTACTCATTCATTTACACTTAATCTCAATTGTATTGATAATATTATTGTACCATTGATTGCAGTAAACCTAAAATGTAACTGCCAAGGTCTTCGTCCTGATTTGTCCAGGAAACATAGATATTTTTGGTGTTTTCCTCGTCTCCCTCAACTTTAATAAGAACAGATTCTACAGATATGTTACCATCCGAAATGGTGATGGACCAACCGGAGAGCTTCTCTGTCAACAGAGCCTTGAGTTTTTCTGCGGTCTTAACAGCTGGTCCGGGGTCATCCAGGCGCACTGTACTTGTGAAACGAATTATATGTCGATTTATACCAATCTCATCAAACATTTCATCAATGTCTACAAGGGACAGTCTATTGTCTTTGACGCAAAGTATACCATGAACTATGCGGCGTCTTTTTGGGTCTGGTGGTTGAGCATTGTACCTTACAGCCTCAGCTTTGAGTAATCTCAGAGAAACATCAATCGGAATCTTCGTCGGAGTTGTGATGGTGCAGGTCTCCCCATTAGCAGGCATGTAGCAGTTGATCTTGAACTCTTTTTCAATTTTATCTTTTAAAAACTCCATCTTCTGAGCCTCACCATGCACAAGCAACACATTTTTGGGCTCACAGTATTGGATCAGCTGCATTATTCCTTTTGCATCAGCATGAGCCGAGAAGGACATGTATTCCACAGCCATTTTAACCTCAACAACTTGCCGGTTCTCAAACTCAATCTTTTTGGCTCCATTCAAAATCTTGTGACCAACAGTACCTTGCACGCAGAAGCCCGGCATTATGACCATATTCTGTTCATATGGTGCCCATTTCTTAAAGATATTCAGGGAGAGCCCAGCATGCAACATGCCCGGAGTGGCAAACACCACCATAGCTCCAGGGTTGTCTATATAAGATTTATCAAATGGTTTAATGTGTTTAAAGTCAAACATATTTCTCTGCACAAATGTTTTCCGTATCTTCTGATTAGTCCAAGTGATGAACATTTTGTAGTAATTGTTAGCTTTCTCTGTCAGCCCCAAGGCAAAGTACACAGGGCACTTCAAGTTCATTCTTTCCCAGTATGTTTCCAACAAAATGCAGAGCTCTTGAGCTCTTCCTAGAGCAAAGACTGGTATAAGCACTTTTCCTCCTTTTTCAACACATTCATGAACTTTTTTGAGGAAATCTCTTTCACGGCATCTTTTAGAATCTCTTATTGTTGTAGCATAAGTTGATTCTGATATAAGCAGGTCAGGTCTGCACTTATCTATCCAAGCAGCTCCTAGATGCCTGTCTGGGGTCATATTGTAGTCTCCGGTATACACAACAGACTGAGATCCAACCCTAATCCAGAACATGGCAGCGCCCAACACATGGCCAGCATAGTAAGCTTTGATTTCTAAATCATTGTCTACCATTACAGACTGGTGCAGCGTCACTGCTGTAACTTTTTTGATGCAATCCTTAATCATTTGAGATGTGAAAAAGTTTGATTCACCTTTCCTTTCTACAGCGACTTTTCTCATGTCTTCAAGTAGTATAGGAGCTATGGCTTTTGTAGGGTGCGTCATATAGATGGGTCCAGTGTAACCAACCATTTCGGACATGTAGGGGAGCGCGCCACAATGGTCGAGATGGAAGTGAGAGATAATGACACAGTCTATCTGGCTGGTGATAGGGCCTTCTGGTACGATATAGGAAAAATCGGGGAAGCGGCGTTCATCGTTGTAGCCCATGTGCATACCGCAATCGAGCATGATGTTCTTCCCGCCCATGGAGAGCAAGATGCAGCTTCTTCCCACATCCTGCCCTGCCCCCAGCGGGGTGATCTTGATATCGGGCATCACACACGCGATTCGCAGCCGCTTTACTATTGCGGCGCAATAACACGAACCGTTTGCTCACAACAATCAACTGCCCGGCAACAGATTAGACGTCGTAGCCATGCACGATTCAATAATATTGTACAAGCACTCGACTACAAACCAGTAATCTCTGCCCTTCAGTCCTTCTCTAATTATAACCTATTCTTTATCAATCGACGAGTTTGTTTCTTATCACGAAAATGTTTTTAGACGAGCGATGGAATGTAAAATTAAGGCACTTTTTGTTGATAAACACTCACAAGTAAATTATTGCAGTTATTACTTTCGAGACGTTACAATCTCAAATCGCTTCATCAAGTTAGTCATTTTTTGAAAAATAATCGCAAAAGTGTACCTCAAAAAACTGAAAAAACATCTATCACAATTACTTTACGTTTTTTAGTTTTTGCTTCACTTTTTTGGATGCAAACTTTTTAAGTCAACCAATTTTATTGCCAGTTGAAAATGTATTAAGAAACAAACTTTAAACAGCGTTTAATTTAGTTACTCAAATACACTCCAAACACATTTTGACATTTATGTGACATTTTGTGATATTTTGAAACACCTGTGTCGCCTGTGTCTATTGGGACTATAAATAGAAAACTATGAATTAGGTTTAGTCGAAATAACTCTTAAAACTTAATAGTTTCGTTGTTATTGTGCACAACATTAAATGTGAGGCTAATTCCTTTTTTTATAAAGTTTAATGGAAAAACCGTACTTGATCGTAAACCGCTATTTCGCGCGATAATGTTAATTGAGTATGAGTGTTTGTGATAAGCTTATCACTCGGCAAGTCGGCATCCAGCGGTGCCGGCTTTAGCGGTGAGGACGTGTACGTTACGCCCATTGCCTTAAGTGCTTAAAGAATAAAAAATATAGTGCCGAATTAAAAGCAAAATGTCCGGAGAGGGATCTAGTGCTGGAGGGAACAAGAAGGTGGCCCTAATCACCGGTATCACTGGACAGGTAATTTAGCACTTATTTTACGTTTCTAGGAAACGTTTTGCTCGAATAGTAAATTATTACCTGCTTTCCTATGGTTCCTACAACTTTATTACATTACACACCAGTATTGAATTGTATTTCTTACACTAAATTTAGACTTGTAGTGAAATTTATTGAAACAGATTAAACTTATTAAATAAATAAGATTTTATCTCTTGTATTGAATTCAGTGAGAAATACATATTATTACAATAAATTAAGATTGATAAATCAAAATGTCCAGTATTAAGTTAGGTTTCAAGGCTAAGGATTCAGCAACAAGGAAAAAATACCAGTTGGAATCCAATTCATTCATTTGTAAAAACATATAATAAACAATTGAGGATAATATTACAAATGTGACCTTTTAAAAACCAAACTCTAATTTTAACGGTGTATCAAACAAAGCAATGCAAAAATATTAATTAAATATCTATCATATCATAATCTTAAATCTTATCGTAATTTCCTGTCTTCTAACTGACTGTCCTACCTACTAGGACATCACTATAGTCAAATAAAACATCATTGATAATCAAAACTACTGCCATATCCTGTTTTTATCAGTCACATTGAAATAGTGTTGAAATCTTTGCTGGCAAAAAAAAATATAAATAATTTTTGAGGGATAAGTTTCTCTTACAGTCAAGAAAAGAACCTGGGTAAAGGCTATACAACAGCATACCAGTATACTTAAATGAAAACTTAAAAACCATTGATATTTAAATTCCTTATTTGACTGGACAGGATGGATCATATCTAGCAGAATTCCTGATTGAGAAAGGCTATGAGGTGCATGGGATCCTCCGTAGATCTTCCTCATTCAACACGGGCCGCATCCAACATCTGTACGAGCAGCGAGCCTCGCACACCGGAGGCCAGATGCACCTGCACTATGGAGACCTGACTGACACTACCTGCCTTATCAGCATTATTGTTAAGGTAATTATTTTAAACTTTAATTCTGGGACTGCAAAACTTGTTAAGAATTACAGATTAGCCAAAAGTAGTAAATGAACACAAAGACAAATTAAAATTTATGGTGTAAAATAGTTGACATTCTCAAGCAATACATCATAAAGCTTCAAACTCTGCAGTAAAGCAGTAAAAAGATGTTAACTATACGCTATAAACATTTTACATACATACGATAATTGGGTGAAAAATTAGTTGTAGCACTATGACATTATGATGTCATATTATTTTATTTATTATAGGTATGTGAGTGAAATATTGTTTCACAAAACTAAACCACATCAATTAAAATTGTTTTGCTTTATTAAAATAATGGCTACAAAATCAGCCAATCTATTAACAATCTAGACTTATAGAGTTTGCATTTAGAGGTCAAGAAATATTTTCTGTGAATTTCATGTTTACATACATTTGCCATGGTCATTTTTTAACACTGTGCGACTTTTTATTCCTACAAACTGGTTTCTTTTGTTTTTTAATGTCCAATAAAGAGCATTTGTATCATATTGTGCGTTGACCATGAATCAACCTCGGGAACTGTTTTTAGGCATCAAAGTTAAAAGCATTTATAAATAAGTCCAAGTACAATACTCCATAAAAATAGGGATGCACCTATCCAAGGTTGGCGCCGCGTGTCGATGCGTGACAATGTCACTGTTTTTGCTACAATAAATGCTGGTTATTATTACAACTACAATACATTTGCATAAATTTTCATGAAATTACACGCGCGTGCCGCTCTCATTTGGATTTTAATGTGTCATTTGAATAGGGTGTTGATGAAGCGGGCAATAGAGCGCAGCATGTTGAGTGTGACCAATCGAATCCGGAACATCACACTGCTCCCAATCTAGAATAGCTGATGTGGCAAAAAAAGTTGCTCTATTTAAATGGGATTGGGATGGGCACTTGATTTTTTTTTAATTTTTATGTGACGAGGCTTAGTACACTTTGGATGACTATGTCAGCCTCATAGGAGCCTTTTTCTGAATGCACTCAGCAAAATGGGCTTTTTTTTGCCATATGGACGAGTTAGACCTAAATAGCAGTCAGGTGTGGTCAGATAGACGATCCCTACCCTGTTTGGTCGCGTTCCATAGTCATGGAGACCCAAAAGAGAGGCTTTGTCCAGCAGTGGGTCACTAGTAGGCTAATATAATAATAGAGTCTACAGTGGACGAATAATATAATATTTACCACATCTGTAACCTAAACGTCGACGGGCGAATACAGCCGCGGTTTTACGACTTGTATTTCCGTGAGCCTGGATGCCCTTTAAACAAGCCCAGTTTGTGCCATAATCCGCCATTTTACATCCCTTCAGTGCATTTACTTCAACTTACCAACACACACTTTTACTTTTAGATTCGACCAAAAGAGATTTACAACTTAGGAGCCCAGTCGCACGTCAAAGTGTCCTTCGAGCTGAGTGAATACACGGCGCAAGTGGATGCCCTCGGGACTCTAAGGCTGCTGGAGGCTGTCAGGGCGGCTGGCTTGGAGAAGGAAGCCAGGATCTACCAGGCGTCCACGTCGGAACTCTATGGGAAGGTCGTGGAAACCCCACAGACGGAAAAGACGCCGTTCTATCCGAGATCTCCGTATGGTGAGTCAGTTTTTTTACAAGCTTTTATTTAGCTTTTTTAGGTCGCGTGGGTTCCAGAGTTTTGGTCATGGCGGGTTGCGGATTTGAATTCCAGCACACACTGGTGTAGTAAGCAACGAAGATATCGACACGTTCAAAGTGGTAAAAATATGTCACCCACAAAGCCAATAATGAAAATTTTCAGCAAATATTTTACAGGGGTTTTCAGACATACAGCTGATATACATACAGCCTGGTAACAGACGGACGTACGGACGGATAGCGAAGTCTCAGTAATATGGTCCCGTTTTCACCTCTGGGTACGGAACCCTAAAAAAGGCCGTCCACATCGGGCATAGCTATGGCCATTGATACCCGAGTGTTGCGTAGAGTTAAGAAAAAAAGCTAAGTTTTTTATGACAAAAAATAAATGAAAACACCTGTAGATTCCAGAACTGCCTGCTTTTGTGAACCATTGCGAATTTTACTATCGCTGGATGATCTGTTACATTTTATATTGTATTGGTAATGTATTTAATTTGACACCGTGACAGTAAACATCTTGAGTAAACCTTGACACAACAGATTCGCTCTGTAGCCGGTTTTTTACATGACTCTTGAACGTTTTGCATTTTTCCCCGTATTTTTCGACGAACAAGACCAATAAGCAAAATATAAACATCCGATAATATTCACACTAGATGATAACGTCAGGCTGTCCATATCGCAAACAGTTAAAAGAAATGAATATCAAAGATAATTGACACCAATTGCCCCAGACGCTCGACTATAAAACTGTGCTATTTGTACACGTAATTCAAAGACGTATCTAAGACTCAAAAACAAAATAGTTCTAGAAAGAATTGTAACCATCACTTCAAGCTACACACAAGCTTTTAATTTCATATTTATTTATTGAAATTCTTGAATTTGGAGTTTAACTTTTAACGAAAACCATTGTCACCCTACGGCTAGTCAACAAACTAGTGAATAAGTTTAGCGCCACACCTCTTTGGAAAACTAACTACTGAAAAAGAACATGGATGATTTGTCACTTTAGTCAAAATAGAGATGTAGATAAAATGAGGTTTTGACGATATCAGAAACTCAGAAAGTGGAAGAGTTGGGAAGGTGACGATTTAGGAACTGTAGACTGACGACTGTAGACGAAAAGAAAGTAAAGTGACGGAAAGGAGCCGAGACCGAAGTGGTCTTGTGCCCAATTTTCTTCTGTGCGACAATTTGACAAGCTGCTTTTTTCTAATTAATAGTAGTCAAATTTTATGATGTACATAAAAGTCACCAAAGCACGAATTATAATCGTAAAATACTGCGCTATTATAAAATTTCACGTTACCCCATTACAGCAATACAGGAAACTATAGCGCGATAAGTTTGGATCCAGTGATAATAGGTTTCGTACAAACAGACAATATTGCTCGCTCGCCTATTGTGCTGATATAGTCAACCATTGACACAACACATGGCACATCTAGATAGTCTGTTGGATTTATGCTGAATTCCTTTTTCGAGATCGGTTGTGTTACTTAAATGTGTACCTAAGTAGACACTATTGTATTTTTTTTACACGTATGATGCTGATACCATGGAATAACCTCTACATTTCTTCCGTGCACTTTGTAAGATGCCACTAAAGATATTACTACTTACTGATATATAACTTAGCAATGTTTTATAGTATTATAGTAGCCGGCAAAAAACTTGGTGCAATGTTTGAGAGAGAGAGAGTAAATTCGCGCAGCATTTGTGCGAATTTTCTCTCTGTACAAAAAATCTTGCCAACTATAATAGTTTACTAATTAATAAACTAGGTATAGTTTCCGTTGAGAATGGCCCTAGTTTGCCTGTTGTCTTGGCAAAGCAAACACAGATTAACCGTCAAGTGCGGGTGATTAGCAGATTGCGCGTTTGTGGAACAATCGCCGTCCTCGGCGCCGGCGCATTGTCCACGCGCCGCACTTGTAATTGATGCCTTTATTTACCGCTTCGAGGCGAATGCTTCAAATGATCGGCATAGTAGTAGTGTTCGGAGAGTTACTGGGAAAACTGTAGGGATTACTACGGTGCCGATCATGGATGACGTCAAGCTGCACACAGTTTTTATTTTGAATCAAGTACTTACTACCTGTGAAATAGTCATTGTTTTGACAATGTTTTGATTATGATAATCACAGTCATTGTTTCTTATAATTACGGGCAAACCACTTGTGCAAACTTTGCCGATGGTTCAGAGAACTTCAATCAATAGTTACAGGTTCGCTACCACCAAATATAATAATATCATGTTCTTAGTACATCGCAATATTCAAACAGATTAGTTTTCTCTTAGACTGTTTAGGTAAGATACGTATTGAGTTTAGAGACTTATAGAAAATTTGGTTGCTCCTGGTGACAAAGTAAACATGACCACAGGTTAGCCATTCAGCTTAACACATTCGGAACCAAGGACCCGGCTCCCGGGTTCTTCAAAACATTTGCGAGATACCGAGAACCCGGTAGCCTAGTTCATTTTGCACTAGCTATAGACTACTCGGTTCCGCGCAGATGTTTTGATTTTAGGCTTAGTCGTGAATGAGTTAAACATATTTGTTCAATAGGCATTCAAAAATTATAAACATTATGCTATATTATTAAATTATTACATCATTCATAAGGTACTAGATCATGCAAAGTACCTACCTACACTACAAGTCACCTTAAGCTAAAGTTCTAGTAGGTCATGAAAAAGTTATTTGAGCTTTAGTTGTATTAAATTGCATGACCTAATGTAAATCCTTTATGCCATATTTTAAATAAAAATTGGTTAACACAATTATTTCGCAACTTTTTAAATAGCGTTTACCTAGATTTAGGTTGCAAAATATGCTGCTAAAAAGTCTCTTTATCAAAAAAACATATGCTGGCCATACTGGCCATCTACTTCTGGAATCCCGTAAAATGTGAGTTCAATCGAAAATTTCATCAAAAAGCACACCTAAAATTGTACCAATATTGTGTTCAATCGCGAAAATAAACAAAAGATAAGCAGAAGCAGAATTAAACTGAGAACTCACATTGGCGGCATTCAACAATTTTATGGCCTGCAGCATTTTATTTTTAATAAAATATCGTAGATTTTTGTAAAATCTAAACGATGTTTAGAAAATAGTGAAATGGTTCTAGTAGTTCGTATTATGAGGTATTAACACTGTATGGGACCAGTGCCTGAAGTAAAAAAAAAAAAAAATAAACCGACGTAGTTCCCAACACGTGCGGCGAATTCTAAACAACTCACTGCTCTTTCTACAACAAACAAACTTGCCCTTGCTTCCACAGCTTGCGCGAAGCTCTACGGCTATTGGATAGTGGTGAACTACCGGGAAGCTTACGGCATGTTCGCCTGCAACGGGCTCCTCTTCAACCATGAGAGCCCGCGGCGGGGGGAGAACTTCGTCACCAGGAAGATCACCCGAGGCGTCGCCAAGATCACCCTGGGCCTGATGGACCACATAGAGCTGGGCAACCTGGACTGCAAGCGGGATTGGGGACATGCCAAGGACTATATTGAGGTTGGTGAAATTAAACCCCGGCTTCTAATTTGGAAAGGTTTTCACCTGGGGTGTCGCCAAGATCACCCTGGGCCTGATGGACCACATAGAGCTGGCCAACCTGGACTGCTAACGGGACTGGGGACATGCGAAAGACTATATTGAGGTACGTCGGTGACAACCACCGGCCACAAAACACCGCCACCGGCATATTTCCTATAGTTCTCGTACATTTTATATGGACGTTTGACGCCGGTGGCCGCCTCACGCTACAATCGTCGCAGCTCGCTTGTGGCCCGCACCGGCCACTAAACAGCTGTCTCAACTGAACAAGTGGCTTTCGCGCTTCGACTACTTTTGTAGCTGCGTCTAGCTTCTCGTGGCGACGTTTGTGGCTATGCACCAATACGGAAAATGCTATGCACCAACCTACCCCCTACTTATAAATAAAATATTGCCAATTTTAGATGCCAGGCACTTTACGTCCTACGCCAGATAAGTTGGAAGCTGTCACCTTTATGATGTACAGTCGCGAACCGGGATTGTTGAGCCTCTTGCCACTGTTCGCAATTTAGACGTGTAGTAATGACGGATGTGACTGACTGGATGTTAGCTATTGGATTAGTATTACACGACCAAGTTACAAACATAGGTAAGTGGCTCAACAATCCCGGTTCGCGATGGTATGTATGTATGTTCACCATCAAATGCCGTTGTTTCCAGGCAATGTGGCTGATGCTGCAGCAGGATCAGCCCGAGGACTTCGTAGTGGCGACGGGCGAGGCGCACAGCGTGCGAGAGTTCGTCGAAAAGTCGTTCGCATGCGTCGGACGAAAGGTCGTCTGGCGAGGGACGGGCGTCGACGAGACCGGACACGATGCGGAGACGGACCAGCTGCTTATCAAGGTCAACCCGAAGTACTTCCGGCCTACTGAAGTGGTGAGTTAAGTATACATATATTATAGGCAATGTGTATGATGCAGGCATTCTATAGATACAATACCTAGAAAATGTATAGAATGCCGGGGTCGTTCAGGCAATGTATGAAATGTTATTAAATATTTAAGCTATTTTACACTTGTCTTCACCTAGAAAATCTATAGAATACCTAGCCATTGCATAGAATGCCGGTAACTCATACTCATACTCTTTTGTTGGTGTTTACAATTTATCATTTGCCCGAGTGGTGCCGGGTAGCACCTCCCCTTTTCTTCCCGTGGGTGTCGGCATGGGTGTATTGTGGGTGATGGGCTAGCAACCTGTCACTGCAATAATCACGTTTTTTAATCGGCTGGTTACCCTAAAATTGCTAAACGTAGCTCTGGATTTTTGAATTCATGTGCTCTGCCTGCCCCTCTTGGGAATACGGGCGTGAGAATATGTATGTTTGTACAGTAGAATCCGCTTATATTGACCAACCGCTTATTGTGACGTAATTACCCTACGAAGTTTGGTTTTCTTATAAAACCCTTAGCAAAATATTCGGATATAATGACTTCGCTTACAGTGACATGTCGCTTACTATGACCTATTTTAACGAATCAGGTCCGGTTATAATGACCGAAATGATCTCTTGCGCCGTCACTAATGTTTGTTAATTCCCGAAGACGTAAGTGATCGTCTCGAAGAAGACTGCAGAATAAATGTTATGCAACTACAACGTGCAATTTTTATCCTTAGTTAATGAGGCAAGGTTTTTTTTATTGAAATTCGAAGGCATTTACATTTACGTCTCTTTTTTACATAACGTTTTGTATGACGTCCGCTTATAATGACCTGTTTGGCGATTCCCTTCGATGTCATTATAAACGGATTTCACTGTATGTACAATTTAACAAATAAAATAACATATCCACAAATCTTCTCCTAAAAGCATACATCTGCCTATGTGTACACAGCTTTACGGAATGATAAAAACTAGTAAAACGTCAAACTACAAATTAGTAAAACCCAAAAGTTATTATCCCAAAAAAACACTTTGCGGGTGAATTTTTTTGACATCGCTTGGACACGCAGCTTAGTACCTAGTCCATATATCGCTACTTCGGCACCTTCTACTCATTCTCGGTGACAGTCCTTAAAGTTTCATGACTACTCCTGTTGCCCTCAGGAACTCCTGCTGGGAGACGCGTCCAAAGCCAAGGCCAAGCTGGGCTGGACTCCCCGGGTGACCTTCGACCAGCTCGTCGAGGACATGGTGCGCGCGGACCTCGAGCTCATGAAGCGGGACCCGGAGGCGTAGGTACTCCAGGAGATTCATGGATCCAGGGGGTCATGGGGACCATAGATGTAATTGGATCTTGTCAAAAATAAAGCCCCTGTGTGGATCCCCACTGAAATAGGAGATCCCCTGAGCTGATGCCCTATTGTGACCCCCCTGAGATACGTACAGTCAGGAACAGGGATTGTTGAGCCACTTGCCACTATTCGCAATTTTAGACGTGTAATCCTAATCAATGACCGATGTGACTGATAGATGTTATCTATTGGATTAGTATTACACGACCAAGTTACAAACATAGGTAAGTGGCTCAACAATCCCTGTTCGCGATGGTATGTGAACCCCTGAGTTGACCCCCCTGAGATACATATTTAACCCCCTCATCTGAACCCCTCTCAGCTATTTGACCCTCTGACGCGAGCTAGATCCACCCTTGTAGACTTGACTTGACAACCGACCCAGCAGGTTTCTTGCAGGTGGCTTTAGCATCCGCCACACCACAGCATAACTTTTGCATTAACAATAATACTGGAATAAGTTACACTTAGCCGCTTCTTTCATGTGCAAAATAAACTCGAGGTCAGCAAAAAGCTGACCTCGAGTTGATGAAGCGGGATCCGGAGGCGTAGGTACTCCAGGACATTCATGGATCCAGGGGGTCATGGGGACCACAAATGTAATTGGATCTTGTTATAAAAGCACCCCCTGAACTACAAGTGACCCCCTGCAATAATCCCCACATAGCCATGTGACCCCCTGAGCTGATCCCCTATTGTGATCTCCCCTCACTGAGGTAGATATGTGAACCTCTGAGTTGATCCCCTGAGCCGCATATTTAATCCCCTAATCTGTACCCCTCTGAGCTATACAGGGTTACTGGTAACTCGACGTATTCTTGGTAGGACTTGATAGGGGAGCTAAAATGCAATATTTTTAAGCCATCATATATGTATGGGCGAAAATTAACGGTTCTTGAGTTATTGATTTTTTAAGATTTTTTTTGAATTTCCCAAAATTTTACATTAAACCTTTTTTTTTTAAATTTGGCCGTCTGTTGCGGTATTTTTTTTATTTTTTTTTGAATTATTAAACTTTTGTCAAATTAAAACAGGTACAAAAACCCTAACAAAACAAATAAGAGTCTTCGAAATCAGCGAAAACATTTTTTATGTTTTATTAAATCTGTGGTTGTTGTTACTAAACTATTGCTCTAGTCGAAAAAAATAATATGACATCAAGTGTACAAATGGTTAGAAAAACATCTACGTTTCATCAGCTTTCTGAAAAGGTATCATAGTCCATAATAATCTTTAAGAACTTTTCACAAAACTAACTTAAATGAACGATTTCGTAAACGACAGCAAGCGAGCAATAAACATTAAAGAAAGAATGTGTCTGAAATAATAACAATTTTGCCAAATGAAAGTGCATTCGCTAAGAAGCGTTACATCCACACGCATTTGTGGTATAAATATACCTAAATAAGGTCACAAAAAACAATTTTAATTAAAACTACAAGTAAATACTTATACACACTATTCTTCATCGCTCGAAGTGTCGAAGTCACCGCCTGTATTGATTACAATAGATCCAGTAGCACTTGCGCGTGTCTATCCATCTTGTAGGTGGACCGTCGTACGCTACGCTTGCTTGTTGAATAGTAATGATTAGTACTAATTGGCGATGTGATGATTGGTAAACTACTAATAGTGTAATTACAGCTCTATTTTACATGATAAAGAGATGTAATTAATATTTTGTGTGGTTTCAAGAATCCGCTTAAAAAAATCAGAAACTTGTAAGAAAGTAAAGCCTGACAACTATCTATTTAGCCCTGGCGCAGTGTCGCTACTATCAGTTTACGTATGGCAATAATGTGCATACGTCATGTATAGTCAGCATGGTGTGTATTGGTTTGTGTTGATATTTGAATAATACCAAAACATTGTTTACAGAGAATCAGACATACATACATACATATTCTCACGCCTGTATTCCCAAAAGGGGTAGGGAGAGCACATGAATTCGAAAATCCAGTGCCACGTTTAGCAATTTCAAGGTAACCAGATGGTTAAGCATGAGATTGTAGTGACAGGTTGCTAGCCCATCGCCCACAATACGCTAACCCTTTCCCTGAGTTGCCTCTTACGACACCCACGGGAAGAAAGGGGGAGGTGTTATTCTAAAAGCCCTAACAGACGACCAAATTTGGTTTGGTCCGAACCACGAACTTGGTTGGCTCCAAACCAAATTCGAACGTGTGTTCAGCGGTTTGGTCAAAATTTCTGTTAGGGCTTTAACCCAGAGAATCAGAGCTTTGTAATATTACCTATTCGTCAAATATCGATTCTAAATACTCAATATTTAGAAGTATTCTTCATATTCTAAGGGCCTGGCCACATGTCCACGACACGACGTCGTAGTCGTAAACCGACACGATTTTTGCCGTGAAAATCCACGACGCGCGTCGTGAAATTTTCCGACCGCAGCACCCGAGCACCGACGTCGTGTCGGAGCGCGACACGATTTTTGTCGTGGAAATCAACGACGCACGTCGTGAAATTTTCCGACCGCTGCACCCGGGCACCGACGTTGTGTCGGAGCGCGACACGATTTTTGTCGTGAAAATCCTCGACGCGCGTCGTGAAATCTTAAGATCGCTGCAAACACAGAAGCTTGCAAATGTGTAGGTAAGAAAATGGTGTAAGTAATGTGCTAGTATATCGATATCGATACATTGTTTTGTTTGTATCTTTAAACTAACAAAGCTACGTAACTAGTTGATGCAGTTGTAATCTGCGACGTTAAAGACCACTTACCGCGGTTAGAAAGTTAAACGATTACCGAAATGATTAAGCACAACACATTTAAAAGTAACGTTGCTTGTAATTTTTCTAATACATACCTACAAACATACATATTCTCACGCCTGTATTCCCAAGAGGGGTAGGCAGAGCACATGAATTGAAAAATCCAGTGCCACGTTTAGCAATTACAGGGTAACCAGATGGTTAAACGTGATATTGCGATGATAGGTTGCTAGCCCATCGCCCACAATACACTAACCCTTTC
>BHDV01060373.1:318851-329551 GCA_005406045.1 Adoxophyes honmai | reverse complement strand
AATGTCCGATGGTCAACTTTTTTTTACTAATCTGATCCTTTATGCTGGACGTGCGGCCATAGATATGAGGCTCATATTTGGTGGAAACACTTAATTAGGTATAAGCTATCCTCCTATATCTGCCGCGCTGGAGTAAGTACCGAAATCCCCTCTTGGGCTCCCCTACTATTAGAAATATCTTAGCAGCAATTAGAATAAGCAGCATACATAATTATCTAAGGTTTTCATTAAATAAAAAGTGGAGTTCCCGAAAACATTGAGAACGTGAATGAAGCGAGAGAAGTATGTCAGCATAAAATCGAATGGCGATCTGTTGTTGCGAAGCTTATAAAAAAAAAACAGTTGAATTGATTGATTTATTTTAAGTCTGAATTATATTTAAAAAAAACTTTTCAAGATTTTGTGTATTGAATAAAATAATAGCGTGACGAAATTACGTGCTTGTTTAGATGTGCTTGGTTAGGGATAAGTAAACTAGGTACACGAATGAAACGCTTTTGTGTCTTTTTTACTTTTACCATTTGCATCCATCGCGCATTTTCTTGACCGTACGGTGCATATTTCTGACCCGTTTTTGTCTGTAAAAAACATATTTTACTTGTTAAATTAAAATAATTAATTTGCATAACGCAAAGAAAGAAATTGAAAGAAGATTGACGAAACAGATTTATACGGGAAGTGTGAATGGGTGTGTTGGGAGGGGAAGACCTAGACGGACGTTCCGTGACCAAATTGTGGACGTTTTAGAAACCGGTCAAGTCAAGAGTACCCGAAATCGACGAGCATGTATGAAGAGACTAATGAATGTGGATGAAGCAAAAGAAGTATGCCAGGATCGTAGCAAGTGGAACAAAGTGGTCTCTGCCTACCCCTGTGGGAAAGAAGCGTGACTGTATGTATATGTATGTATTTATTTTTATTTTACTCATAACCGCGGCCAGTAAAATATACGAATAAAACGTGACGGTGTTACCAAACCAATCGATCGATCGTCGATCGACGGTATCGGTCAATGTCGATCGTTCGATTAATCTGGTAGAAACTATCGATCGACATCGGCTATTCTATTCTACCATCGATCGATGCCGTCCATCGGCCATCAATCGATTGCTCTGGTAACACCCTAATAGTACGTCATTTTAAGTAAATCCGCACCAATATATAAATGTGAAAGTGTGTTTGTTTGTTTGTTTGTTTGTTTGTTTGTTTGTCCGTCTTTCACGGCTAAACGGAGCGATGGATTGACGTGATTTTTTAGGTAGAGATAGTTTAGGGCACGGAGAGTGACATAGGCTACTTTTTATCCCGGAAAAAAATGATGTTCCCGAGGGAAAACAAAAATATAGTTTGCTTGATAGATCGATATCGATCGACGATAGGTCGATATCAATCGATAACCGATCGATAGATGATAGATCGATGGCGCCGTGTGTCGTTTGAAACGAGAAGTTTTCTTATAGTTGTGCTTTATACCGCAATATAACCGAGTTCCACGCGGGCGGAGCCGCGGGCGGAAAGCTAGTAACCAACATAAGCGAGACCACCATATGACTTAAGGTGAGTTGTGTTGACTGTGTTAGTATGCATCTCACTTACGTGGCATATGGAACCAGACGCAGCCGCATCTCTTGTAGGTATATTTGGAGAGACACTCCAGCCGACAGTTGCCGGGTGTGTAGATTTGGAAGTAATCAAGCTCGTTATCCCACGTGAAGTAGCATTGGCGACTGCGAAGCAGAAACAACATAAGTTGATATAAGTTAAAGCCCTTCTTTGAACTATAACTATAAGTTTTCTCGACGATTTTTACGTAGCTAATTCAATCTATGTGTATTCGTGGAGCTCTTTCCTCTCCATGCTGAAAATAAATGACACATACGCTACAAAAACCTGACTAAAGCTCCAAGCTCCTTTAGAGAGAGGTGTACCATCGCGAACAGGGATTGTTGAGCCACTTACATTATGTTTGTAACTTGGTCGTGGTACTATTGGATTAGTCCAATAGCTGACATCTAGTCTGTCACATCGGTCATTGATTACACGTCTAAAGTGCGAAGAGTGGCAAGTGGCTCAACAATCCCGGTTCGTGACTGTACCTCTCCTTAAATTCCGCCGACGGAGTGTACTTAAACTGTGGAGTGGACCCCAGGCATAATTACGCTCCTTGGTAATGCTAAACGAATAAAAACTGTGACCATACTTACAGTTCCTCTTTGTAATCCCATAAGCTTGACGACGTATTCAATACGCTAAATTTAAGGGCCAGTGATGACACTTGGCCGGGAACTGCAGCGTAGTAATACAGAGACGACTGCGGCATATCTGCAGGATGCTGCACGTAGATCTAAATATTGAAAAAAAAACGGAAAAACAACCCGAAATTCAATGGTATATAAGCAGACCTAGGATTCCGTGGGGCAAATCTTCTTGACAGCTCGGGACTTCCTATATCGATAAACTCATTTATCGTTACAAGGTCTATTCTATACTAGTGACCGCCTCCAACATTGTGTTTTTTGTAACTTTATGATCACTTTATGAAATTTTGTTATGCTCCCATAACCTCTACAGAAATTGTAATCTTTTAACCACTTAAAATGGATTTTTCAGCCAAGACGGAGAAGCTTAACGCCTGAAAATATGGAAAATAATCTGGCAGTGTACTTGAATAATAGATGGGACGGTCATGAAGAAATAAATTGTGAAAAGTACAATTTTTTAAACGTTTTCAAAAATAAAGGAGAAATTTGAGTTGTTACTTTTTTATATTATACTAGCTTTCCGACCGCGGCTTCGCCCGCGTGGAACTCGGTTATATTGCGGTATAAAGCACAACTATAAGAAAACTTCTCATTTCAAACGACACACAGCGCCATCGATCTATCATCGATCGATATCGATCTATCAAGCAAACTATATTTTTGTTTTCCCTCGGGAATATCAATTTTTTCAGGATAAAAAGTAGCCTATTATTTAATCCGGACTTCTATCTTTACGTCTGCAAAATTTCAAAGCAATCGGTTCAGTAGTTACGGCGTGAAAGCGGAACAAACAAACAAACAAACAAACAAACTCACTTTCTGACTTATAATATTAGTAAGGATTCTTTTAATAAAAAACATTGAATAAGCACACTTTTGTGTGATCACTAGTATTTTAACTAATAACGACAAATGAGTTTGTCAATATACCTATACCTAGGACGTCCCAAGCTGTCATTTTTGTTGGCTTGTCAATTTTGCCCAACGGAATCCCAGGTCTTTATCTACACTAATATTATTTATAAAGAGGAAAACTTTGTTTGTTTGTTTGTATGTTTGTTTGTTTGTTTGTTTGTTTGTTTGTTTGTTTGGTTGTAATGAATAGGCTCAGAAACTACTGAACCGTTTTCAAAAATTCTTGCACCATTCGAAAGCCACATTATTCACGAGTAACATAGGCTAAATTTTATGTTGAAAAAAAGAGGATTCCGTAAAATATTTGGGTTAAGATACCTACATCGACATCTACACTAATCTACACTAATAGGTATCTACACTAATATTATGAAGAGGAAAACTTTGTTTGTTTGTAATGAATAGGCTCAGAAACCTACGACCCCAAAATCCGAAATTTACGCGAACGAAGTCGCGGGCGGAAAGCTAGTAATTTATAATAAGGGTGTCCGGATGGGTCAAAATTAGGAACCTCAAGAGTACCCAAAACCGATGAACGAGTATAAAGAGGTTAATGAATGTGGATGAACCAAAAGAGGTAAGATTGGACTGTAGAAAAGTAGTTTCTGCCTACTAGTCTGCCTAGAGGTGTAACGTGTATGTGTGTATGTATGTATTTATAATCAAATATACCTTGAATCCATTATTAAGACTATTGCATTTATTATCACTTTTATTTGGTTCCTCCAATAGTATAAACTCTAAATCTGGAACAGCTCCGTTTTCCTAAAATTTGAAACAAAACGGCAAAAGTGTTTTTAAATGTCCATAAAATCATTTTGCTGTGGTGTTATTCTATAACGTAACGAACTAAATTAGTCGACGAGCTCAAAGTCGAGGTGTTAATAATTCTCCTATTTTCCGTCCCTACACTCTTCGAAACTCGGTATCAAGCAGCGTCTATCATCTTTGGTACAGTCTCGTATCCTCACCTTTTTTGGTCACGTATGCCGCCGAGGGGAGGTGGCTACTGAGCGACTTGTCGTGCAAGGAAAGGTCGAGGGTACCAGGCCACGAGGAAGATCGCCTATGAGGTGGACCGACCAAATAAAATTGGCAAATAAGAGGATAGGAATCGCACCACTTCTCCATACAAACGTAGTCCCCTGTTTTCTCCGTGAATAATGACATTAGAGCAAAATTTTTTTTTACGTTATGTTTGTATCTGTTGTGGTTATGCCAATACGATTTGCTTTTATCGATATTCTAAATATAAAAAAAATTAAAAAATTAAAAAAAATAGAAAATCGATAAAAGCAATCGTAGGGGCAAAGCAACAACAGATACAAATTTAACGAAAAAATTTTTTTTTGCTCTAATGTCATTATTCACGGAGAAAACAGGGGACTACGTTTGTATGGAGAAGTGGCGCGACTCCTATCCTCTTAATGGCTCATCGTCACTGCACGAATGCACGAGGAAGGCGGCCATCAGAGAGGAATGGCGGCGCGTTGTGAAGCTTGCCACCAACACCTGAAATGATGACCACAACCGCTCAGTCAAGAGCGACACCGACAAGGAAGACACTCTTAGCAGAGTGGTCTTGGCAGTCGTGTCTTGAGTAGCGAGCCTTATCACCCGGCGCCATTCTTCTCTCTCGGCTGCGCGTCTAGTGTTTTTGTGCACGGGCTGGTTTGTAGTGGATTTGTGGGATTTTGAGGGATTTTGATTGGACTAAAATTATCGAGCTCGTAGATGTATTTAGTTGATTGGTTAGAGAATAAAACCACAGATTTTATAAAGCTCTCCTGGTGGCCTATTTTCTAGTTATACATTTTAAGATATTTATATTTTTAGGCGAGTCTAAAAGTGTAAATATGTTAAAATTGAAAAAGCGAGGATAATTTTAACTACTTTGCTTATCTCTTTACTGGTTTTATCAGTACAATAGAAGAAATTTGTGTAAAAAAAAAAAACTACCTATGCTAAAATTCTTTTAACACGTTTTTTTGCCAATGATAGTATTTTTGTAGACTCAAAAAGTTTTTATTTTTTTATGAAACGACATTAAGGTTTAAGAATAATTGCAAGATAAAACTTACTCGACCTCTAAACGGATATACCGACTCATTGATTGAGCTATTATATCCCGAGTTAAAATCCCAGTTCTTCGTTCTTTGTTTCATTGCTGAAAGATATTCATAATCCCTTTGTATACTACAAATGAAAAAAAACTTCCATTACTTTACATGTTTTATGGACGCTGAAAAAAAATCTTTTAATCGTAAAATTGTCATAAACTTAAGTTAAGCGGCCCCTATTCTCTGGATTAAATGCATACTTAAAAACATAATGCTCTTTGCCTCCTACAAAAAAAAATATTCCACAATATGATTGCGGATAGTCTCACGTACCTTCCATTCCTAAACATGTCCTTATCTGATAAAGAGTTGAAGTTATAGCATACTCCTTCCTGAGTTAATACTCTGGTGAACAAATTGTGGCAACGTTTACCACGCCATTTACATCTGAGAAGTACATCGTATTTCTCGGGCGAAATCTGAAATCGTTTTTTTTTAATTTTATTTCTTAATTTTGTTAACTTTACAGGCGTTGGGGCATCCGCGGGACGCTTGGTACAGTCAGGGAAATTGGATGTTTAGCAGGTTGAGATACTTCTAAAATTGGCCTTGTTACTCAATATTGAACTTCATGGTGAAGTTTGTCCCATAATGCGAACAAATTATGAAGGCGGTCAACCTGCTAAATATTCAAATTCCCTGACTGTACATTCTTAGTAAGGCGCTAGCGTGTCACGCGATCATTGCGCCCGTGAATTTTGTGCGCCATGCCTACCATCCGCCAAAACTGCTGACTAAGGAAGCGCGGCGGGTGCACTTTGCTCTTTTCACATGAAAAATTGATTTTAGCAATTAAAGAGTGGTTTATTCCGAGATATTTTTTTTGTTCTCGTTTGATTGAGTCAGACTCGCGCAGTAAAGGTTCCGTATCAATATCTATACAACATCTCTATGGTCATTATCAATAAAAATGTACTAAAAGGAAATAATTATTTTCTTTACAAAATTTGCAATTTTCCGATAATTCAATTTCGGGATCAGTGATCGGGAAATACCCTTTAGGTGTTGGGTCTCTTGGCAAAAGTATGGGAAATACGAAATAAACTACCATGATTGAATTTTGGTCAGAAAGGTTTCATTTTTCACAACCTCAAAGCCGCCGCCACATAGGCGCATGGCGTTCGCGTGACATGCTTTCGCAGGTCCTTGGCGCACGGTCTCAATACGCTAGTAATACGCGCGGGTCATCGCGGTCTGTTGGAACTGTTGCTGTTGGGTGTGGTGTGCACATTGTGGTCGGCGCTCTCCTACAGTCACTGGTGTTAGCAGGTTGTTGGCGTGACGCACGCACGATGACCGCACGATGAAAGTGGGGCGTTAGCGTGGCGCGATGATCGCGGTACCCACTAGCGCCTGGGTAGTTCCCACTTTCCAACCTATTCCACCTAATTTTTTATAGATTTTTAGGTGGGATAGGTTGGATAATGGGAACTGCCCTAGCGCCTTGCTGAGAACGGGCCAAGCGGACTTCCAGCAATTCCACGCGCTTTTGTGACGGAGGATCAAAGTACCGCAGAAACTAAGTGATGGAATCAATTTCAATGCGTTTAATCTCTACGCGTGGCTTAACAGACAGACGGCAAACGAAGTGGTCTTATAAGGGTGCATTTTTCCTTCAGAGGTACGAAATTCTAAATTTTTTGTTAAAAGTCGCTACAAAATGTGAAATAATCATGGTTTCATATACGCAATATCTTGTGTGCTTGACAGACTTCATTGAGGAATACATGTGTGTGTAGATGTAGATACTGGTACCTGTATTATATTTTCCACTAAGGATGCATTGGAGGAATTGCGGTCCAACAAATATGGATTGTCATCAGTACATATTAAACTAGCGTCTTCCAATTTCTTTTTTGCATCTAGTACATCATCCCTGAAATTATGAGTATTTAAATGCCTAATGTACAGTCGCATATTTAGCACTATGCACATTCATTTGTCAAATATTTTGAATATATAATAATAGTAGCATTTACATAACCTACAAAGAATAGCTACAATTCAGCGTCATGAGCCCGCACCGCCAGCCGCGCGCATCGTATTCAAACATAGTATAAAACAATAAGTACATTATATTGTGAATACACAAAATTAGCACCGAAAATTTAATTTCAAATGGACTTACGTAGAGTTAATATCTATTTTGGGCGCTCCAAAAGATGTGTAATATTTGTTAAACTCTTTTTCATACTTATATTCACTTAGTTTGCATTTCCACTGTGGACAAATAGTGACAGACGGAAATGGAATCTGAAAAATGGTTCATTTAGGTTTAATAACTTTAGTTACCTTGAATGTCATAAAAGACCAACAGAAGACGGAGACGAAAAACTTTCAAAAAATTACCAATTTTAAGGGAATTTCTTTTAGTTCCCAATTAAACTAAAATAAGACAAGACATTAGATGTTTTAATTATGCAGCACATTAAGTTACGGCACATATCGGTCGGTGCCCGATTATTGGTAAGGACTATGGGTCAAAACACTTTAAAATTTTACCCTAATTGTACCTACAAACGAGTAAATTTATAGAGAGACAAATGCTCCATACTTCAAAATGTTTGATTGCTTTCAATTATCCATGTTCAAAGTCCAAAGGGTTGTAAGTTTGAAAGAAACCAACGACTAATCGGTAGAAAGTCATATCGGTATAGGTGAGACAAATGCGAAACTAACACGACTCGTCATTTTGTTTTCGTACCTAATTGTTTTGTCAAATTAACCTTCCACGTAAGGGCCGGCGCTGACTGCCGGCATGGCACGGCGTGGCAAAGGATTTTGTTACTGATCTGAAAAAGGCCGCGGCATGCCACAGCGTGCCGAAGCATTTCACGGGTTATATTTTTGGATGCTGCGGCACGACTTGCCGTGCCGTCCTCTGCCATGCCGGCAGTGAGCGCCAGCCCTAATCACTATCCTTACTGAAACATTGATGAAATCTATTGTATATTATTCCAAGTGTAACATTTGGCTATATAAAAACTACATTTTAATAAGAAGTGTTTATACAAAAAAATGTAGAGATGGCGAGTTGCCATATTTTATAAAAAATGTAAAGGAAAGAAGTGAAATTCGGCTATAATTTTTCTACTTATAAAACATTCATTCATACAAAAGGATGATTTCTAACATTTTCAACATTGTGTTTCGTGTGATAATTTATCTGAAAAAAAATACACCTCGAACATCTAAAAAAACACAAAGAAATATTTTTTTACAAAATAAATAAAACGAATACACTGATATCTAAACATCGATATTAAATTAACAAGAAATAAATAAATAAAATTTATTTATGTTTCGGGCGATTTACAATCGGGAGAATCATGCCGCGGCACAGCAGCGGCCACACAATGAATGAGCTTCACAAACATTTCTGCAACTGAGAAGTTTTATCAAAAGGACTAAGCGGCAAAACATTTTTGTACCTACAGTTTGATAAAATATTTTTTTGATAAACAAGTAAAGCGACATAGCATACACTATACTTCAATCGTATCAAAATAACGAAAAACAAAAGAAAATTGATAACGACAAAAGTTGTACCTCGTTCACTGGAATCATTCTTTCGTTCAGAGACACAATAACCGGGCTGTACTGCCACTTGTACCACACTTTCTCGATGAGCCACAAACACAAGCCCAAGCTTATCAAAAAAGTGACGATCCAAAATATTCTGAAATAAATGACTAAATTAATTTTATCGAAGTATCGAGAACAAATTCAAAAGTTAGTACTTACTAATTAATCAGTAACAAATACTTTTTTATTGAGAGTAGTATTTAAAATATGATACTTGCATTTGACTATGTAAATATTAAGCATAAAAACAGCTACCTATATATAATTAAGAATGAGATTTCACAGTTAATCAAAGTATCACAGGCTACCTTTTCACAAAATTTCCGCCAAATCGACCGATCGGCTTTTACAGATAGGTAATTATGTGCGGGGTTATTTACAAGGCATCTTATTACAAAATCATCATCATTCGCCTCTTTAAAAATTAACCCCTTTTCAACCTAGTTCACACAATCGTGAGGGTTCGATTTAGTTGAATTTGTACCTTTTTGTCTCCATTTTGCTGACGGATTTCATTTTTACGATCGTATTATTGCCATTGGTAAAGGCTAACCAACTTTGAAACCTTAAGTTAGATTAAACCTTGTAATCTTCTTGACTCGCGAACTGATTTCTACGAAACTTGAATTTACTTAACAAATAAGGTAAAAGTACCAATGCTTGACGCCTCAACGCCCAATAGATGACACCTATCTGTCACCTGTCTTACTATGTCATAAGGTTGCAAGTGCCAAGTATTGGGTCAGTGTCGAGCACAGGGACGTTTACCTTACATTAAATTGGTTCACAGGTGAAATAAGATACCTCGCCAGACAGAAAGATATTCGCCTCAAACTTAAAGTATATTTCACTCAAATTTGCTTAACCCGTTTCCTGTATTCTTAAAGCAATATTGCAACCTGTACGCTTAGCACAGCAATACGCGGGAGTCGACTTAAGCACAGGACTACCTGTAATTTTAATGGTATCTCGCGCACAACTAGACCGTGTCTTGCCGTACTAATCTGACTGTCGACATTATTAAGTAATACCGTGAAATAACTCACTTTTCTGCAACTGAAAGTCCAACCTCAGTTATATACCGCAGGCCGTGGAGCGTGGTGTTCTTCGCAAAGTCTAGAAACTGGTCTATGATGAGCAGCTTCTGCCGCTTTCTGCGCTGCTTCTTCCACTTGCAGACCATGCCGAAGTCACCAGGCACGCCCGTGTCCACCCTGAATTTTGAAAACCGTAGCATAGATAAAGGATAAGATGAAATCCGCAATTTGTGAGGAAAGACTAAATATACTCCCCAGGCTGATGCTTTGCCAATTTCACAACAATAGAATGAATTACGGAATATAATAATTGTCGGCAATTTTATTTGAAAACATACGGAACATACGTATTATTTTGTCTTTCCTATTATTTATACACCGACAAAAGAATAGACCAACAAACTTCTGAAATGAGGGCTCATCAACGTCATTCCTAGTTTAAAATCGTATTCACTCGAACTCCGAGCATTGTATCCTTGTAATTGCATAATATAACTGACGGACTAAACTTTTCTTTTAGTCACCTTGCCTATTACGAAGTCACGACAAGGTATGACATTTTTTTTTTATACCGGGCGTTTCAAAACTATGAGACATACCTACTTCATTTAATTTTCAAAATAGCATATTTTTCAGTAAGGGCATTTCACTTCATTTTTAAAATATAAAAAATTAAAAACCGTTTTTATTTAATAAAAATGTTTATTTTTAACCGACTTCAAAAAGGAGGAGGTTCTCAATTCGACCTAATTTTTTTTTTTTTTTTTTTTTTTTTTTTTTTT
>BHDV01060373.1:303119-318564 GCA_005406045.1 Adoxophyes honmai | reverse complement strand
GTTCAAACAAACAAACAAACTCTTCAGCTTTATTATATTAGTATAGAATTGAAGTCGGTTTTTTTTTGTTTAAAATTATTACGTTAAATGTTTCTTTTAGGTTACTAAAATATTTTCGTCCATTGATTCTTTCGACTTGATTCATTAAAAAAAAACCCGAATTAAAAAAATATTCTGATTTATATTGGTTCGATTCTGTAACGAAGCGAGTAATTGTTAGGTAAAATAATTTGAATGCAGTATTGGTAATATTTGGTAAGCGTTAGAAATAAAATAAAGTCTATTTGGAACAAAATGTCATATTTACATGTAAGCTTACTGTTAAGCTATGTATCAAAACGATGACAACTTTTTGTACCGAAACTTGACGTGTCGTCATCTTATGTAAATCAAATTGATTCTTACTCAGTTAATGCTATGCAACATAATACATTAATTAGTTCATATTTTTATATTTATATGTATGAACGCGGGACTTGAACACGATTTTATTTACCTTCTCGACGTTTCGGCCGCGTTACAGCGACCGTGGTCACGAGTTGACGAGTTGAGTTGAAGTCCCGCGTTCATACATATAAATATGAGCGAGAATCGCGAAAGTTTAAAACATTAAATATTTTTATAATCGGCCTGACAAAATTCAGGTCATTCATTCTAAGGTGTTAACGGTTTAGCCATTATAAAAAACTATTTAGAACTACACATATACTAAATGCTGTTACGCTCTAGCATGGCCAAGCTGTACATATTTGCACTACACACCATATTATTTATACAGGGAAAAGAATAGAAATTTGAAAATAGTAGCACTAAAATAGTAGAGGAAACAGGAAGACTATGACGTGTACTAACTTACAAGTACAAACAAACTATTATTAAATTTACAGCTACATATACACAACCAACACTCACCCTAGTCGGGGTTCTTATGCGCACTTTATTGTTATAGATTACTATTTACTATACGTAATTGATGTATTTTAGTAGCTTGTAGGTAGCAATTGTAGCTTATGGATCTTTATTTATATCTATCATTTTAAGGCGCTGGTACAGCGCGCCTTGCGAGAAAAAAACAAAAGACGGCCGGTGCGCTTTACTTTTCAGCCGCGCTGCGGCAGGCGCCAATCTAAGTGGCCAGTATTAAATAATGAAGCAACGAGGTTACTACAGGTAGAATGAAATTGCAACTCTATGGACATCTAAAATTTAATAAGACTAATTAAAACGAATGAGGTCATTCAATTGTCTAGGATTAGCCAAGTAAAAAACGTTTCTTTTGTATCACGATTTTTGTTTCTACATATCACGATTTTTGTTTCAATCTGTATAGTATTTTTCTAAAACACGAACTTTAGACAATTACGGTTTGGTCGTTCGTCTATGCATGAAAGCAACAAGTAGGTACCTAAACATTTTTGTAATTTAAACGCAATATTTAAATCCAAGTACTCACTCCATTTTACCCTGACACGTCTTCCCTCTGTTAATTTTTGCAAGCAACTGAAATTATTTATCAATAGGTGGAAAGTCCTCATCCTAATTAGGTCAAAAGCTTCTGGTAATTATCGCAAGTACACTCTTGATGCATGGTTTTATTTTCACCATGACAAAATAAAGCCCAAAGGAGCTCGTATGCATAAGTCATGCCAATACCACGTTAGTGAACAGTAATTAAATAAATTAACTAATTGATCAAGTTAATTAAGCGCTGTTTTGTTTTAGAATTCCATTGTAATAGAAAAAATACGCAGGAACATGTTTACTTGTCATCCATTGGTAGGTACTTTAGCATAACTTTATGGTAGGAAAAAATACCGAAGCTTTATCGAATTACTCTCGTAAATTTCGGCGGTAATTTAGCATTTAATAAAATCCCTATTAATATTTTTTTAGCCTTATAGTATATCCCACTGCTGGGCAAAGGCCTCCTCATTCTTTCGCCACTCTTCCCTATCTCGAGCATGCACCTGCCAATTGTCCGAAAAAGTGCTTGCAACGCTGCTTTGTCAAGTAATTATTATTAACAACATTGTGAATTAAGGGCCATAAAAAGGATATTGGTAACCAAAGACTGTTATACGGATATATATTCGTTTTTTTATACCAGCGGCCGCCCTTTACTATATCTGTTAGATTATTCGACAATTCCCTCCTGCGCTAACATTTTCAAAATTGCCCTATATTCGAGTTTCATTAATTCAATTTTTATTTTATACTCACTTTAGCAATTTTTCAAACTAATGTCAAACTCCCTCGGGGTGTAATGAACTATTCATAACTCCCGCGGATACAATTTAGGCCTGTGTTCTATAGAAGAGAGTTGCAAAAAAAGTGTACCGTTACACAAATGAATCTTACACATTCGTTACACAAAGCGATGGCTGTTACACAAAAAAAAAATAAAGCTGTATTCATATTAGTAGAAAAAAGTTGTAATGTTTAGATGCATAAAAAAACATGATTTCTCGTTGTTTTTTATCGTTCGGGCTTAGTAATACTGAATACTATTTGATAGCAATTTAGAAGATAGGTACTATTACATAGTGTAACAAAGTAAAACTGTTTTTTTTTGTTCTTTTATTTCAGGCACTGTGGTGCCGCTATCTATTGCTTCGTAATTATTGAAATGAATAGATTAAAATGCGAATCAAAGATTAATTATTTGGCCTTCCACAGACATATTCACCAAAAAATATTTACTTCCTTTTATTTTGAAGTCGGTTAATAATGCCAATATAAACTAACCTTAGCCCTAAATTTTCTGTGTAACGTTACACAAAGTTACACAAAAGAGCAAAAAGTTGACGTTTCAAAGTCTTTCATCCCGTTTTATTAACAGAATGTAAAAGAATTCTACAATTTACAGATAAACAACCGTTAGTCAGTTAAATTTGCTATCAAACTTAATTACAAGTAAAGCAGATAAAGAGAAATTCACCTGCTTTAAAGACGTTCAAAACCTTAAGTTTTTTTTGGACAAAAACCGAAGCGCACTTTTTTCCCTCACTGTCGCAAAACTAAAAGAGCTAGAGATACGTAGATTACTGTCAACATAAAATTAATGTTGCCAAACCTATTCGTAACACGGATGCTTTCATATCCACGTTAACAAGCAAGAAATCGCGTTACACAGGTGATGTTACACAAAAACGCGAAATCGGGACCCCGACTTTAACACGAGATTTAGTTATTAATTTTATGTCCTATTCAACTAAAACACATATTAATTAATGCGTCCATTATGTGTTTACTAACTCCGAAAAATTTATGAAGCTGGTCTGTTCAGAAACCAAGTTATATTGTTTTGTTGATCATCGGGCGTAAAAAGGACACTTGCGATTTGTATGGGAGAAGAATTACGTTTTTTCGTTTTGTTATTTATTTTTGTTCATTTGTCAATGTTATGTGATTAAACTGTAAGGCTTCAATCAATTAGATTATAAACTACACTGTTGGAAAATATTTTTAAAACCTAAATTACTTTAAATTCCTATTTTTCACGGATTTTTGAAGTTGGAGGACACTTCATTTTTATGAAATGTACACTTTTTTTGCAACTCACCCCTATAGGATACGCGTTTGTAATAACACCATTGACGAGCAAGTGTAGTCAAAAACATTTATTAGAATAAACACATGTCATGATCATGTTTAATAAATAAATGATATAAGATTGATGTTACACATATTATTAGTTAATGTTTAGTCATAGATTCGTTGAACTTCTTTTTTTCAACCTTGATATCCTTTTTCAGGGTGCACCATAATCTGAAAAAAACCATAGTTTTAAATTCAATACTATTACTATTGTTAGGACTGTAAATAAATAAATAAATAAATAAATAAATAAATAATCACTGGACAATTTTTACACCAATCACCTAGTCCCAAAGTAGGCAATTTAATGCCTGTGTTATGGGTACTAGACAACGGATAAACTTACTTATATATAGATAAACATCCAAGACTCGAAAGCAAACATTCGTATTCATCATACCAACATCTGCCCCGACCGGGGATCGAACCCGGGACCTTAAGCTTCACAGTCAGGTTCTCTAACCGCTGGGCTATTCGGCCGTCAAAATGGATTGGTTTTCGTTGTGGAAAACAACAGTATAATATCAAAGTAAAAAAAAACCACAGATAACGTAAAAATCTTTAAAAATGGTGTGCAATCTTGCATAGCTATATTTCTACATCACGCCTGTATTTTCCAATAAATGGGGTTAGCAAACCCCACGAAATTCTACTACATAAATAAAACCATGACTATTTAACGTCTTGTAGCCATTTTTTTTTAATAACTGGCATATTTTTTTAGGTTTAAACTTAATAGGTAAAATATTTCATCATGTAACATGTTTCTAGTCTGTCACTTAAGACGTACCCTAACCCATTTCCTTAGTCGCTTGTAAAGGTGCCCACAAAAAATAGAGAGATGTTATTCTATAGTTGGCACTACATGGTAGGTATGATTATTGAAATGTATGAGTATTTGTTTGTTTGTTTGTCCGTCTTTCACGGCTAAACGGAGTGATGAATTGACGTGACTTTTTTAGGTAGAGATAGTTTAGGGCATGGAGAGTGACATAGGCTACTTTTTGTCTCTTCAAAACCCCGCATTTCCCTAAAGTGAGGGGTGGAAGTTTGCGGCGAATTCCGCAACTTACAATTTAGAAAGCTATAAATTGGTATGTGTGCTATCTCTTCTGTGTTACCCAGAATTTAACGCGAGCGGAGCCGCGGGCAAAAGCTAGTAAAATCAAAAAAGTAATGTTATTTCTTTGGCGATTTTTTTTAGACCTTTATTCTGTATTTATTTTGACTGTAACTGACGATGAATATCGCAGAACTCTTCCACCTTCCCATAGACAAAAAGCCAAACTGGCCATCACCATTGATTAGAGAGGTACAACCAGAAAAGAATCAAACAAACTACCTCAGCATGTTGAAAATTACCGGATAACTCACGTTAAATAAATCGAGTTTAGCTCGACATGTTTCGGACTAATTCGTAGCCCTTCATCTAGGAGTCGGGCACGAGCAGTCGCGCGCAGAGAGCCGAGGCGCGCAGTTCGCGTTTGGCAGCAGCAGCTGCCGCGGCTCCTAGATGAAGGGCTACGAATTAGTCCGAAACATGTCGAGCTAAACTCGATTTATTTAACGTGAGTTATCCGGTAATTTTCAACATGTGTGAGTCTCACGGTACTTTAATGTATAAACTACCTCAGCGTACAGAAGTAGAAGATCTCGACGAGGCTGAGGAAGGAGAAGCCGAGGAACAGCCCGAGCAGGCCGCCGCAGTTGGCCAGGAAGTCCGTCAGCCCGAACAGCTCCGAGCGCCGCATCGACACGAAGCGGGGCTCCTTGAAATACATCTCTACCTTAGAGAAGTTGTACCTATAGGTAGAGATAAAAGAAATCTTTGCAGAAAACTTCTAGACCTAGCAAGAAGTCGCCAATTTTTTGGCTAAAGCATGAACTTGCCAATTAACTTGGAGCGTTCAAATGTGTGCAATATCCCGTATGGTGCCGGTTTAAAATAGCACCTCCCCCTTTCTTCCCGTGGGTGTCGTAAGAGTCGGCTCTGGGAAAGGGTTAGTGTATTGTGGGCGATGGGCTAGCAACCTGTCACTGCAGTATCACATTTGATCATCTGGTTGCTCTGAAATCGCTAAACGTGGCACTGGATTTTTGAATTCATGTGCTCTGCCTACCCCTCTCGGGAATACAGGCGTGAGGATATGTATGTATGTATGTATGTTCAAATGTGTTCGTCTCTATTTCTTGTTATTACGCTCGGGTTTACATTAATTGCTTTGATCATCTATTGGATTCCATAATGATCTTTCTATACTAGCCTTTTAAAACAACAGCTTTTATTTATTTTATACTTATACTGCGTCAATCACGTCCTACATTCCAGTTGTCCAGTGACTACACCACGGTCGCTGTAACGCGGTCAAAATATCTAATTAATAAAATTATTGTTATTCAGGCTGAAATTAATTTTGAATAATAATAGTACTATTATAAATAAAAAGGCTACTCAAAAGTAAGATAACTCAAAAATAGACTGTAGAAGTACCGATTTAATAAAATCTTTAAATCTGGAATAGGTATCTCAAAAATGGCGGCACTTCTTCTAAGCTTACTTTTTTAATGGTTGGTGATCTGACCACCAATCTTCCCTTAAGATTATCTTACAACTTATTGAACACTGTGTATGTGCGGGATCTTCTGTATATTCGACCAAACCATCGATACTTGTAACATGAAAAACTAGTGACTGAATTTTATCACAATTTTTTTTTGGTACCTTGACACATACGAGTACCATTCTGATGTGTTGACCGTTCCCTTGTTTACTTCGTAATTCTTTTTGAAATCAAACGTGGTTTTTAATATCTCAGCATCATATTGGACGCTAGCACAGGAGGGGAGACAAATGCAAGCGTCTCCCATATCGTACATTAGCATCTTGGAGGCGACTTCGTCTGGAAGTAAAGATAACACACCGAATTTTGACAACTATGTTGAGTAAAAGTGAAATTTTGGACATTGCTCAAAGATCTTTGTCGAACATAGGTATATCTTTTTACATGCACATGCACAGTATAGACAATAATGTCCTCGTATGTTCTCGTATTTAAAAATGTTTCCCATATTGGACATCAGTATTGTAAAATTGTTTTCTGGTTTGTATTAATTTTTATTTTGTATTTGCAACACTGAAGAAGCAGCATCAAAACTTACTTTTTGCTTTTGTTCCGCATCTCCTGCTTTTCAAAGTGCATAGCTCTGAGCTGTTTGTGTCTGTAAATGTATAGGTTTTTTTAATAAGTACCCAACAAAGATTTTTTGGAAAAAAGACTGTATAAAACAGGACTGAAAAAAATCTGAAAGCAAGTAGAGTTATGCATCAGCAATGTCTGCCGCAAAGGCTGTATGTGTTGACTGAAGTTTGACTACACGCACTTTATTTTTCAGTTACTCGCTGTACTTTTGCCAACTGTAGGTACTTCATCGCATCTTAGATACTTCTACCATATTTCAAATCAATCGGACCAAGTGTTGGTCGAAGACTGTCTTAGCTGGGCTACAGTACTCTTCTGACAGATTATTATTCTGCCATTCGACTTACATAAACATAAAGTATGCAAACATTTTGCTCGATCAGTACCCAGAATAAAATGGAAGTGCTATTTTGATTTGATAATAGACCAATAAACAAACGAACATCGAAACAAGTGAAACTAAAAAAAACCTTGTAAGAGAATACAATAAACTGTATCTATATTACTGATGGTAGCTCTTCTAACTCACGAGGCATATGGAACCACACGCAGCCACATTTCTTGTATGTATACTTGGAGAGGCACTCGAGGTGACAGTTGCTAGGTGTGTAGATTTTAAAATAATCTAGCTGATGATCCGTGGTGAAGTAACACTGACGTCTGCAAAAAACAAATTACTTTGCCGTTGTGGCATTGTTTTATATATTAACAACGCCATATGGACAACGTTGTCCGTCACAAGAACTTGCTTCATCCACATTCATTAATGTCTTCATCGGTTTTGGATACTCTTGACCTGACCTGTTTCTAAAACGTTCGTGATATAGTCACGGCACGTCCGTCTAGGTTTTCCCATCCCAATGCACCCATCCACATTCCCGTATAAATTTGTATGGTAAACACAAACAAAAACACACCTCTCATTTTGTGTCAGCGGTAAATTACACATAGTACGTCTATAACTTTACATTACTTATAACACAACAAGTTAACCATCTCACTTACTGTTCAGTTCTGTAGTTTATCAGACTTTCTGAAGTGTTCATCATGCTGAACTTGAGAGCAAGTGACGTCAGCTGACTAGGTATAGACGCGTAGTAGTACAAAGATGACTGAGGCATATCTGCTGGGTGCTGTACGTAGATCTTAAAATAATACAAAGGACTATTTGGTAAGCAACAAAATTTATTGGCCCGATAGCTGAAAGGTTTGAGACCCTGATAATGAAGCTTGAAGTCCTGGGTTCGAAAAGCACTTCTTAAATACCAAAATATTATAATCTTCATCGGCCTAATTGATTGTAAGACGTGCAATTACTGAAATGTTAGACGATGGAATCCTAATTCGATGGAATACTATCATCACATAAAACTTCCAGTATATCACACATTTACCTTAAATCCATTGAAGAAGCTATTGCATTTCTGGTCGTTGTTTTCAGGTTCATCTTTAAGTATAAAATCTAAATCAGGAAATGCCCCGTTTTCCTGAAACAAGAAACATTGTTATTTTTCTGAACAGGTATTGGCACCATTGTTGAGCAGAACAATTAGAGGTGATACGGCAGTAGCAATTAAATGAGTCAAATAGGGCGATGGATTGCTCCAAAAAATCGGCCATTGGCCTCATAATCAGAATATCATGGCTTAAAATATCAAATCAGATCAGATGTTTGCTGAGTTGACCAAATTTACTAAGAGCGCTGTTTCTTGTCTGTTGTTTTCGTGTCTTTAATCTTCATAACAACTTAACAACGTACTTAATTGCTACTCAGTAATAGGTCTAATGCTATATTTAGTTAAAAAATAACTAAACTAAAACGATGAAATAAAACTGGCTTACTTGACCGCGAAGAGGATACACGTCCTCCTTTTGGGAACTGTATCCAGAATTAAAATCCCAGTTGGTGGTTTTTTGGGTTGTGGTAAGATACTGATATGTTGCTTGCAAACTGTAAGAAACAAACACGTTTTTTAAATTTAAATAGAGGCGGAAGTGTTGAAAGGCTGCTTGAGGTGTTGAAGGTTTGCCGGTGGTTTATGCGAAGGACAATCAACCGATGACTTCATTATATAATATAAATTCATTGAAAGATCATCAGATGGTTGAAAAAAAATCAAGTGTAAAGCGGTGGGTACCAGCAAGTTTGTTAGAAAATTACCTCTCATTTCTAAACATTTCTTCGTTGGACAATGAATTGAAATTGAAACAGACGCCTTCTTTTGTGAGTACTTCGCTGAACAAACTAGCGCAGTTTTGCCATACGCTGCGCCAGCTGCACTTAAAGAAGACATCGTTGATTCTCGGTGAAATCTGATCCACAGTCAAATAGAAAGATTAGTACTAAGGAATTTAAGAAAAAAGTCTTAGTACTGCTTCTGTATTATGTGAAAACGATTCATTTCCTGCACTAAATACCAATACAATTTTAAAGAAAGAAAGAAATAGAGAAGACCTTAATGTTTTTATTGAAAGACAAATCAGTAAAACGTGATTTGAAAATAAAATAAAAAGCATAAAAAGTAGGCGGTCTTGTCGCTAAATCATAATCTGTGTAAGAAATATTGTTGAAGGCAATGATTACTCCGAGTAACAAGGTTCATTTAACATGCCAATACAATTAAGTATTTTTACATACATACATACATACATACATATACTCACGCCTGTATTCCCAAGAGGGGTAGGCAGAGCACGTGAATTCGAAAATCCAGTGCCACGTTTAGCAATTTCAGGGTAACCAGATGGTCAAACGTGATATTGCAGTGACAGGTTGCTAGCCCATCGCCCACAATACACTAACCCTTTCCCAGAGTCGACTCTTACGACACCCACGGGAAGAAAGGGGGAGTTGCTATTCTAACCCGGCACCATTTTTACATACCTGTAATTACAATACAATTTTGGGGTTCATATTCTGTAATACTTACCTTTCTTATATTATTTACTAGAGATTCGTCAGAGACGTTACGGTCTAGTAGATATTTGTTCTTAACGTTACATATCATAGTAGCATACTCCAATATCCGTTTCTCTTCCTCGTGACTAAATAAAGAAAGCTTTTATTTTATTCGCTACATACTTATTTAAACACAGTAAATTTAAAGAGGGGTTAAGTAATTGCGTATAATTTTCAATTGGGGATTACTGAGATGGTGAGACAACTTAACGTGAAGTTAAGCCCATATTTACGGAAATCAGAGCAACATTCAGGTTTTGAAAGATCAGGGGTAAAATGTTTCTAACCATGGGACGTTATTACCTAACCACGCTTAATTAACTTTAAAAATGACCACTACTGTTGTTAAACTTACTCGTTATTTACTGGTGGTTTGCCGTAGCTTGAAAAAAACTTTCTGTGCTGCTGTTCGTACTTATATTCCTTCAACTTGCATTTCCATTGAGGACAGACAGTAACAGACGGAAAAGGAATCTGAAAATGATATTTTTATTTACTTTTATCGTCGATTTCAAGGGCCAAATTATTCATCAATGTGAATCTAACAAGCTCAAACTCAATTGGTGTATTTTACTTTTTATGGCCATTTTTCTGTTTCATCGACAAATCCCAGCAATGAAAGTTGCATTGTCACCTCATTCGCAAATAATATTTTAGCTCAATTTTTACGATATTTCGCAACACATCAACGTCTTAATATTAAGACAAGTGGTCAAACTTTACCTCACCGACCGGAATCATTCTCTCGTTGAACGAAACTATGACGGGACTGTGCCGCCATTTGTACCACACTTGCTCGATCAGTAACAAGCACAGGCCCAAGCTGATTAGAAATGTGATGATCCAGAATAATCTGAAACATTGTAAAAACGAATATCAATGTAATCCGAAAATCTCGTGAGTGACCATCCCTTGGAGAGGCGGTGGTAGGGGCGAGATAGCACAGAGAACGATACGCTATGATATTTCCCGTCCGCCTTTCAGCCTGCAAACCCACTAGTCTCCAGTACCTTGCCAAACCACAGTTTTTGGACTTAATCCTGTACGTGCTAATCGTACTGTTGTTCAAAAGCAAACCGAGATTTATATCATCAGGTGCTATTTTTGAAATGTGACACATTTCGAGTTAGGTTGGTTTTCCATTAAGCGTACAACAATATCGTCTGCCGCTGTAACTTCACCTTGAGAACCACTTGTTTCCTCAAATAAAAACGGTTCACATATACTATGTAAGAAACACTCACTTTTCTGCAATTGACAGTCCAACCTCGGTGATGTACCGCAGCCCGTGAAGCGTGGTGTTCTTGGCGAAGTCCAAGAACAGGTCGATGATGAGCAGCTTTTGCCGCTTTCTCCGCTGCTTCTTCAACTTGCAGACCATGCCAAAGTCACCAGGCACACCCTTGTCCAAACTGGAAACGCAGAAAAGTATTTTAACCACCTTTCCATATTTCCTTATGAAAGGTCTGCAATTTATTCTACAAAATAAATTTATCTCTGGTTCACGACAGATGTGATTGGTATTCTTACCTACGTACTTAATCGCTATTAATCTACGAACATATTTTGTACATTAACATACGCTAGAAATTGTTCTAAAAGTGTTTTTAAACGTGAAATGGTATTGAGCATGGAGTGGTTTTTAGTATGTAACGGTAACGTTCCTTTGCATCTATCTCACTTGTGAACATTTTGTGTTTATGTATTTAAAAATACTCACTCCATTTTTGCTAACATGTCCGTACACTTTTAGCTTGCTAAAATGACTGAAATTATTCCAAGCTGTTTACTGAGTCCTAATTAGGTCAATAGCTGTATTTAATAGCGATGTCCATGCTTAGGGTTGAACGTGTCCATAGGGCTTGTCTGGGAACGGGGAAACAGTAAAAGTACTCGTAAAAGTACAGTAGGTAATATTAAAAATAACAATCTAGTCTGCATACGTCCAACTGCTAGACAAATGCTTTCACTCAGTTCACAAGGGCTCGCTAAAGCAGGAAAAACCGGGCTTGAAAACACCTAAATCTATTTCCTTAGTCCAAAAAAAAGTAACGTTCTGTTAGTCATTCTGTATAATCGTTTCATTTTACAGTTTATTAACTGTTCAAAGTAGCCTAATAAAGTAAGGTTAATTAAGGTAAGAATCTCGGAATTTCGAGATACCCGGCTGGAAGTTTTGTAAATACTTGCATATTGAGGCCCTAAAAGTTGTCTCAAAACCTACATATTCTAGGGTGTGAGCGACTATTAAATTTCAAGGTCAAAAGTCACAAAAATCGGTTTTTTGTGCTTCTTTTGTAAATATCTCATTTCCTATGGGTTTTTGCTATTTGTGTCTCTTATCAATATTGTAGAATACAAAATTTTCTACAAATTTTGCGTCTAAATTTTTTTTATACGGTGAACCGTTTTCGAGATATAGGTCGGGGAGCGCGCGGTCACAGCATCACTTAAGGCCTTGGGTACTTCGATGGCCAAAACGACACAGATATTGTAAAACTTCAAAATGCTGCAGAAGTTGATGGTCGGGGGCACGGCCGTGCCCCCACCAAGTCGAGCGCGAAGCAAGCACTGCCGTACCATCCTTTACTGGATCCATTTCGCCGCGTTTTCAGGCACCTATTTGAGCACTTCTGGATAAGACCAGAACGCTGAAATTTTTGTCATCTAGTAAGCTATAATTACATACTTAAAATCCAAAATTTCAAGTCAGCAGGTCATTTAGTTCCGAAGTTAAACGAAAGCAAAGTTTCGCATTTTCGACACTCACTCACTCACTCATGATCATCAAAATAGAACTAGTACCTACTTCCCATAAACTCACAAAGCTGAAATTTGGTACAGAATTAGGGATTAATGACTACATAAAGGGAAAAATATAAAAACTGGGATAATTGAAGATCTGGAGTACCTGGTGACCCTGATTAGAAAGCACTAGAGCCCAACCAAACTACTGTTAAAATCGACATACCTCCTTTACAAAAAATATTCAACTTAGTGGGTCACCTCATTTTACGTCAAAAATCGAAAACCAGCTGGTCTGGTACATAGAAAAAAATCAACTATAATTGCAAAAATCCAGCGTAGAGGGACACATCTTCTAATTTACGCAAAAAAACGAAGACAGTCAGCAGCCAACCCAAAGCCACATTGATTTAATTAATCAAATATTTATAATCATTGATCTATCGATAGTTTATCAAGTATATAATGGCGCGTTTCCGATCGGAGACCGGTCGACCTAAAGTGATGTTATGACCGCGCGCTCTCCGCCCTCTATCTCGAAATCGGTTCACCGTATAAAAAAAATAAAAAACAAAACTTGTAGAGAATTTTGTATTCTACAATATTGATAAGAGACACAAATAGCAAAAACCCATAGGAAATGAGATATTTACAAAAGAAGCACAAAAAACCGATTTTTGTGACTTTTGACCTTGAAATTTAATAGTCGCTCACACCCTAGAATATGTAGGTTTTGAGACAACTTTTAAGGCCTCAATATGCAAATATTTACAAAACTTCCAGCTGGGTATCTCGAATTCCGAGGTGATTTCCTAACCTTATTAGACTAAAAGGTGCATTCTGAATCTAAAACGACATATAGTAGAGGATCCCGCCATACAACGACCTTCACCGAGCTGGTTAATGGATCAAACACATTTTTTATACATACATACATACATAAAATCACGCCTGTGTTCCCAAATGGGGTAGGCAGAGCACACGAAACGTGAAATAGACATATCCATGATTATGACTATTTCACGCTTCGCAGCCACTTCTAGCATCATTTTGGGTTTTAAAACAGATGTAAGAGGTAATATAATAGTGACAGGTTGCTAGCCTGTCGCCTAAAGAATACCTAAACCCATTTCCTTAGTCGCCTTCTACGACATCCACGGAAGAAATGGAGAGGTGCTATTCTAGACCCGACACCACAGGCCGAATCTCGAAATATAAAAATCGAATGCGACAATTTGACATTTAGGTATTATGAGCCAATGGTAATTTGAAAAAGAGCGGCATTGTGATCCAAGGTATTATGAAGTTAGGTAGTTTCTAGCCTTTAAGGAAACATACAAAAATAAACAAAAGGACACATTTGTTTTAATTAATCTCTACCAAAATCCCTGTAAGGTCAGGTCGAGTAGACTTGGAGCTTCCTCAGTGCTAGTGCGGCACCTGCGGGTTGTAGCCGGGGTGTTTGGCGCCCGTCGCCTGCTCGTACGACGGCGGCAGCGCGCTAGCTTCAGGCGCGCTGGGAGCCGTGGGGTAGGGCGCAGCAGGGTAGGGCGTCTGGGCGGGGTCACAGGATATGGAGCGGGCGTGTATTGTTGTTGCGGATACGGCCGTGGTTGGTTAGCCGCCGGAGGCACGGGCGGCGGCGGCGCTAAGACTTGTCCCTGCTGCTTGCTCCGTCGACAGCAACAACAGGTTATCAGGGTGATCAGCACCCCGATTGCAACTACTGCGAGCGCTACTGTCGTCAGGCTCATGATGGGAACCTGCACAAATAATTTAGATGTTTGCGAACGACGCGCAAACAATTAGCTCGCTTATCGCGAAAGCCTGATGCTAATCCTATGCCCCACAACGTCCTACATTTTTTATGTAATTTAATATATCAAAGAATATATATCTTATACTAATACTAATACAATAAATAACAATAATATATCTTAGGCTAATACAATCATTAGGTAATGCTTGTATTCTCAAACGGAAGGCAGAGCACACGAAGTACTATATAGACAAAGCCATGTACTATTTCACGCTTTGCTGCGATTTTAAGCGTTGTCATATATCTTGGGTTTAGAATAATCTATATATATATAAAAGGAGAAACTGACTGACTGACATATCAACGCACAGCCTAAACGGCTAAACGTAGGCACTTGAAATTTGGAAGGGGCGTAGCTTGGGTACCGTAGAGATGCACTAAGAAGGGAATTCCCGATATTCCCACGGGAACGGGAATTAGTAAGAAAATCCCGTTGTATGAAAAATGTAAACCGCTTAAGTTAGACGCTTGAAATTTGGCATGCAGGTACCTTAGTAATCTTAAAGCTTAGTTGCAACGGGATATTGCGAAATTCCCACGGGAACGGGAATTAGCGGGAAAATCCCGTTGTATGAAAAATCAAAAACAGCTTAAGTTAGACGCTTGAAATTTGGAATGCAGGTACCTTAGTAAACTTAAAGCTGCTTAGTTGCAACGGGATATTGATAAATTCCCACGGAAACGGGAATTAGCGGGAAAATCCCGTTGTATGAAAAATCAAAAACCGCTTAAATTTAGACGCTTGAAATTTGGCATGCAGGTACCTTAGTAAACTTATAGCTTAGTTGCAACAGGATATTGCGAAATTCCCACGGGAACGGGAATTAGCGGGAAAATCCCGTTGTCTGAAAAATCTAAACTGCTTAATTTCGACGCTTGAAATTTGGCATGCAGGTACCTTAGTAAAGTTAAAGCTTAGTTGCAACGGGATATTGCGAAATTCCCACGGGAACGGGAATTAGCGGGAAAATCCCGTGGTCTGAATAATCTAAACAGCTTAAGTTAGACGTTTGGAATTTGGCATGCAGGTACCTTAGTATAGTTAAAGCTTAGTTGCAACAGCATATTGCTAAATTCCCACGGGAACTGGAATTAGCGGGAAAATCCCGTTGTATGAAAAATCAA
>BHDV01060373.1:271831-290243 GCA_005406045.1 Adoxophyes honmai | reverse complement strand
ACAATAGGGCAGATAAACACGATTAGGTTATTCCATCTAAGGCAATTTTTATTTTTCTAGAGATACAGGTAAAGTGATATAATGAAAATAACAATATGTTTTACGATGTGGTAGAAACATATAACCGACAATTTAAAATAAACTCGTAATAAGTCAAACTGTCTAACTCGCATTTTGTAAAAAATCATTTTATCTAAGCTCCAATTTTCAAAATCTTGTAAAAAAGACGTCGTTTAGTAACAAAAATATGTCAATATGTCTAAAAATCACCGGAGGTATAAGCGACACAAAAGTCGTCGTATGGACACGAGACCTAGCTCATTCGACGCGGAAAAATCTGCTGATTTCAATGATACCCATAACTCAATATCACAAAAAATGTCGCTTATCCCCTTTTACCTTTCAAGCGTCGATATATAAACATGGAATAAGTACGCATAACATAGAATGGTAGCAAAACTTTGCATGAACAACTTTGAAATTTTGCTGACTTATCGCTCTTAATTTAGCCATCAGGCGTCTGTTCTATTCGCGTCGCGCCGCACTAGACTGCGTCGCTTCGCTTTCGCGTAAATATCGCTCATCTTAGACACAGCGTTACAATTTAGTTACTCACTTAAATAAACTATACAGTCACTATAACTCCCTCTAATTGTAACACATCGACATTTCAGTCCCCTTTTTTTATGTTAAATTAATACTGCTACAGTAACAAAGCAACATTGTTTTACAATTGCGTGTCAGAGCAACGTATCGGTAGTATTGTTTTAATTGGCACGTAGATACGTATCAATACATACGATTATACCTTGACCTATTTGCATTAATTGAACACAAAATTATGAGTTTAATACATTCTTGCCGCTGACGCCAATCGGTATCAAAAATCTGTAGGGCGTAATATCCATAGTAGGTATAGGTACAATAGTAATTTATTTAACAGCAATTATGTATTCTTAATCTTTCTTTTATTTAGTTACACCTGTCCCGATGTTTATTTGTTTGTCCGCAGTCAAATGTTTGGAATAAAATTTGGTCCACTTTCTGGCGAAATTACAAAAATTCTTGTATTAATCGCGTGGCAATATAATGTGTTAGTATCTTACTCGTGGACAGGACAGTTTCCACTGGGGAGAGTCTCCAAAGGCTGGTCCTATTGACTTGAAATTAGTACTTACACATAATCGAGGCTGGGAACAATGACATATTACACAGTTTGCAAAGAGGAAGTTAGTTACTTTGAATCCCTGCGGGCTTTAGACAGAATTAATATCTACTTATTACTTGCGAGTGAACCAATTTGTCATAAAAAAAATTTGATAAAAGTGACTCGTTCAAAACTAAATTATGTTCTCGTTTCCTTAAATTGGAACTAAGACAAAGAAAGCTGCTGGAGGAGCTCTTCTGTTACTTCAGAATCGTAAGAATAGTTGCGAAGTTGATCACTTACCTACCATCAAGCGACTTGCTTGCAGAGCTTTTTTATGAAGTGCACCACTGCAAGTTAGATTATATTTTATCATCCTGTACTTCGTGATGCATTAGACGCACTTTTCAGATCTCGAGTGGGCCAGAAGTGAGCAACATTACAGCGATATGAGATCAAAGGCCTGCGTGCGCAGGATTTGAAACACTCCTGAGATTTAGCGCGAAATGAAACAGGTCGTGCATCATGTTCTTAGAATTATTAATAAAACTATAATGTGCTACAAGTGTTATAAATGGTGAATCTCCTGTGACTTGTAGTGTTAAATGGGTTGCCTAAGGTTGAAACTTGAGTTTCAATTTGATCTCTGCTCACCTTTTACAGTAGTTAAAGTCACGATTTGATGACTAGGTGAGTTTGTAACAGCTTCAAGTAACTAGTGACATAGAAAACAATTTGTACAGTCACTAAATACGTCGGATAATTTCACTTCTTCAACAATAATTCAAGTGTGTTGTTAATCTTATATCCTTAAGGACCTCTTCGAGGGAAAAGGAACCTGAACAACCATAATTAAGGGGCGTACTTCATTCATAAGAAAAAAACACATCAACTGACCCAATCCCAACTTAGACAAACCCCCTTTTATACACACACTGATCTACAGTTATAAAAATAGGTAAGTACCTCGCAAAACGTACCACAATTTTCCTAAAACCTAAACAACACCCGCAAAAGACAGCTAAAACTAACAGCCCCGAAAATAGCCCCAGTGAGTTACGACGCGACCGTTATAAAAAAGAAAAAACCCATAAAGCAAGTTTATTGCTCGATCAATAATATTTTATACGAACATTCAATAACATCCAGCGGGTCGCTCAGGCGAATAAAGCAATAATTACATCGAATGGTATATAAAGAAGATTTACGCGAAACAGTCCATGGACGCCATAAAATCCTACGAACGGGAGCTCGATAAACAAACCCTACTACAACTAAACCCGAAAGACTCGCATATATCTCGCACGGCAATAAAATAAATCCTACTCCGCTCCATAATAACATTCAGAGAGGTGAATTATTTTCTAATCCGCAGTTGGGAAGCTAATAGTTTGCACGTGTCGGCATTTCACCCTGAGTTACGTACGAAAACATCCCAAGAAAAACATGGAGCGCGGTGTAATGCGCGCTTAGTGCCAGCCACCTTAATAATTGTCAAATAAATTTGGCGGTAAAGCCGCGCTGGAAAAAGCGCATTAGGGCGTACCAAGTTATCTGTTCTGTGGCGCCACTGGCGCTGTGCTTTCGAACTGGCTGAAGTCGTGGGTTTTTGAATGTGGATGGTTTGTCAGTATACCAGTTGTCGATAGATAATATTGGCGGTAGATGCCGCGTTTGAGACAGTAATGTTGGTCGTAATAGTACTGAACTAAATCCTATAATTGTGGATAACATTAAACAACAAAAAGGTTACTGTATCTTTCTTTGGGGTTATGTGATTGAATGTGATAACAATTTTGTAGGGAAACTCTTTTATTCGTATTGCAATCTATTTTTGATGAATAAATTAGCCAACAATCTACATAAGACTTAAAAATACAAAAATATTAGTAAGTATTGTTATTACACTTCCTGATTAGATACCTGTCGTGTCACTGACGTAAAATAGTTATACCTTACCAAAAATACTACGGCTTCAAATACTTATTCTCCACGCAGCAGGGCCTCCACCTAAAAGAATAAAACCATAACCGCAGATTTAAACTTTTTCCTCCACCAAAATTAGTTCTCATTTTCGCCACCGGCAGACGTAAGTTGGCGGCGCGCGCGATGTTAGCGTAACGACGTCATAAACCGCCAACCCGACAGCGCTTCAAGCGTATTTCAGCGGGTCTGGGGGAAATAAACGCCTCTTCAGAAGTTATGGCGTTTGAGGAACACTTTTAGCGCTTGTGACTCTTATCTGTGGGCTGCAGATAGGTAAAAAAAGTTATGTTTTAGAACTTTTAGATAAAGTTCTTGCGGTGGAAAACGACCATAATAAAAGAAAATTACCTACATACCTACTACATACATCACGCCTGTATTTCCAAGTGGGTTTGTCTATGTAGTGTTTCACGTGCTTTGCTTTTTATACTAAAAGCAGCTATAAAAGTGAAAACGTCGTGGTTTCACTATGGCGTATAAACGTGATGTTATTGTTATCGAGCACTTGTATCTCATAGTCAAAGCGATACCAATATCACAGCGTGTAAAAAAACCTCCAAACCAAGACTTTACGTGTAGTAACAAAGTAACCCGACATTTATAGAAGGCTCTCGAGTCACAAAGACGAACACTCACAAATAAGCAGCAATATTTTCGTGCCATTTCATCCCACAAAGGATACGCGTCTCCACAGATTAATGTACCGCCATACATTTATTTTCAACTCCGTCCAAGAAACAATTTATTCCCACCTAAGTAAGTTAATACAAACCGGCAAAAATCAACCTAAAAACCACAGGACAAAGGTCTTAACTTTTTTAAAGGTATTGTGAGTTAGGTTCTTTCTCTCGCGGCCGCGGTATGAATTTTCTAGAAGTTCTTTTCGTGTCTATCTGAGTACTTCGCAAGATAAAATGTGTACGAGATGGTGCATAGATCAGGGATGTCTGCTAGTGACGGAGGTGCAGTCAAGATAGTGTCTGCGTAGCTGATTTTGGGCCCTTCTTCATCAGAAATCGAAGAGTTCTTTTGTGTTGTATGTAAGCATAATATAGGTAATGTAATATTTCTATAAAAAACTTATCAACTGAAGCTCAAACCTTTAACATTGCCGCATCAAACTTCAATATTATGAAGTCTACTGAGCAGATTTGGTTCAACTTTGGTTTAGGACGAACGCAATAAAATTCACAACCAATCCATTAAATATCTAAGATGCCATAGACACAGAAGGATACACAGACACGTTAAATTCGTAACACCCTTTTTCCAGAGCTTATAAAACCTCCTGTCTCGTGTGTTATCAAGTTTAGAATAACATCTCTCAATTTCTTCCGTGGATGTCCTAAGGAATTAGGTTAAGGTAAATTAGAGGCGACAAGCGACCTGTCACTATTGTAACGTTAACTTAAAATATAAAAATTGTACCACAAGTGTTTTCGAAACGTGAAATAGTCATAGTTTTGCCTCTGTAGCGTTTCATGAGCTCTGCTTACCTTGATTGGGAATACAGGTGCGATGTATGTATGTTATAAAATTAAAAAGTTATCCCGCGGAACCCTAAAAGAGGTTTCCTCCAGAGTCTTAGTGACAGGTGCAGCATCCACGCGAGTGGCTTCGCGCCACCGGAAACCGGAAACAGACAGCAGACTGGTATTTACATCACTTACGAGAGAAATGACTGAGATAAACGGTGCAACGTGAAGTAGAAAGTTACGAGATAAAAATTGCAGAAAGCCAAATTGAGTCAGGAAACTCTTTATTGCACGAAAACAAGTGCTCAAGTACTTGTACTTAAATATAATTATTTATTTGTCCTCCTCCTAGGAGGACATATTCCTTTTAAGAGCTGACAGCTAGCTCTTAAGTTTGAGACCGACAAGAAGAGTGGGTAATTATTATACCAAAAAATAATAATATTTTAAAAGTTGTTTTCGTTGGTGTCTCATACCTATTTCAAAAATTATGCATCATCTTTGAATTGATGTTGCTAATTCTTACTTCTACCTGAGATATTATTTCCACAAAGATGCAATCTACCGACACATTTAATTTCACAACCCCAGCACTATACAAAATTCGCCGTTGCGGTTCATTCAACACAATTATACCCTCGATTTGCACCTAAAAACTGTTAGAGGCCCATTAACATTGCCCCCTTTACCACGACTCTGTAATTTTCCAGAGTTTAGCGTCCCTAATCCAGTTTAAAGCAGATACAAGCAGTTTGGACCGGGAACGCGTGGATTAAACGAATACGCCAATAACATTTACATAGAAACGAGGCCGCACACAGACGTATTTTTACTACGGATGGCACTAGGGCTGTCAAGATATTTGTTGAACAAAATTATCATAAAAATTGAGAGCGTAGTAGAAGTAGAACCCACTGATTGGTCCAACAACATTGCGGAAAATATTATACTAGAAGTGGCCACAAAACGTGAAGTTGTCATCGTTTTGTCTATGTAGCGTTTTGTGTGCTCTGCCTACCCCGTTTGGGTATACAGGCGTGATTGTTTGTATGTATGTACATTGCCAAAATAAACGCAATAATAAAAATTTCCTCACTCAAGCAATGTAATATCACTATGACGTTTTAAGTAAATAGATGAAATCAATTACTTCGATAGTAAAACCTATACCTAGTTCCTCAGGCGTCTCTTACGATATATACGGAAGAAATTGAGGGGTGTTTTAGAAAACCCACAGCTTGTGTGGGCCACAGGTGAGGTTGCCGGCGAAACCACGGAGCATATACCTACGGAAAACTACGTAAATACTTCCCAAAAATGGTATATACATACATCGTGGCTATATTCCCAAATGGGATAGGCAGAGCATACGAAGCCGTTACCAAGACTATTTTACGTTGTCTAGACACTTCTAGTATATTTTTTAGGTTTAAGTATTTCGGTTAATCGCCTTTTGCGACCTACTCGAAAGAAATGGAGAGAATTTTAAATCCGACACCGTTTGGGGACACAATCAAATCAAAACTTACGCAAAACGTGTATCACCCAGAATTATTGGAAAAAGATAGCTCCTTGGTAGTTTTGTACCCAGAAACCTTCCAAAACATTGAGGCAGCCCTTATTTTTCCCTCGTTGCCTAAGTATATTTTTGCCCAACAGACGTGTAGTTAGGCAGCTAGGTTGCTTGAATTTAACTAGGTAGAGATATCGGGCTTTGTAATACTTAGACTGTTGCTGTGTTTCTATGGGATTTCTGGATGCTTAGAGTTGGATAGGAAAGCACATTTCTGGGATAAACAAACACTTGTATAAATTGGAGATATGTTTGATGACATACATTACATAATGCTCGTAGAGCATAGGAATCGCCACAAAGTCAAAAGTATGACTATTTCACGTTTTGCAACCACTTCTGGTATTTTTCTGTTTTAAGTTGAGGTATATTTAGTGACAGGTTGTTAGCTTGTCGCCTTAGGCACCTATTACGACACCCACGGAAGAAATGGAGAGGTGTTGTTCTAAACTCGATACCACACGTCAAGTCGTACTCCGATTGCAGCTATTTTTTCTAGTTATGCTCTTCACCTTACATATTGGTTTCAAATAACACCTCTACATTTCTTCCGTGTACCTACATTGTAAGAGGTGAATAAGGAAAAAGTTTTAGGTAGGTACGCTTTAGGCAATAGGCCAGCAAAACCTAAAAAATATGCTAGAAATAGTTACAAAACGTGAAGAAACAGATGACTTATTCTCTGTTACGTTTCGTGTGCCCTGCCTACTCCATTCAAGAATACAAGCGTGCTGTATGTACATATAAAACTTAATTGCATGTATTCTATCGCCAAATTGATGATTACTAACCAAATACGCAGTTAAAATGAATCATTGTTGGAACTAAGCTGCTAAATAAACCATTACTCACTTCGCCTAAACCGGTTAAGCCCACGCGATCCCGTTTCCCATAAAACTTGGTAAAGTTTTGTAAATGCCTTATTTGTATGGTAATCTCGAATAATGTATGAAGTTTTTGCTTATTTTGGAAAAAGAAAAAAGTTTTAATTTTAAAACTACAGGAGACTCTTTGATGAAAAATACGAATAACTCGTCTGAAATCGAGAATACTGTGAAACGTCGGTTTCGAAAAACACTTCTCCATTTTTCTTCTATGGACATTGTAAAAGGTGACTAAGGAAATTGGTTTCTTTTGACTCTTCATACAAGCTCGTCGGTTTCGGGTACTCTAGACTCGACCTGTTTCTAAAACGTCCGCGAATTGGTCATGGAACGTCCGTCTAGGTATTCCCTTCCCAACACACCCATTTATACTTCCCGTATAAATTGGTGTAGTAAATCTTCTTTCATCCGTCCTTTCTATATGACCAAACCAACTAAGCATACTTTTTTCTATCCTATTCACTATATCTACTTTCACCCCAGCTTTCCCTAATCAAGTTATCACACTATTTCTTATTCTGTCTTTCAGTGTTACATCTTCCATACTTCTTAACGCTCTCATTTTGCCTGCATTTATTCTACTTTTATGCTTCGTTTGATTCTTCTTTCATCCATCCTCTCTATATGACCAAACCAGAGCGAGTATGGTCACTGCTAACCCGTGGTAGTGGTAGAGGGAGTAAATCCGAGAGTAATACCGAGCCTTGTAATTCAGCGCGATTCCGGCGCCCCTAAATCGCCGACCGCAATAATATCGGGATGTTTAACGCACAAGAAGACCTAAGAAGAGATAGAACTGTGGTTTTTACTTATAAAGTTAATAAAACTGGATGTAGTGAAGCAAAAATTAGCTAAATAACTTCAATTTAGGCTTACAAGATGTATAATTTGAACAAAAACTCATCCTAGTTGATTTTTCAATCAATCTTGACACCCCTCGCGACCCTTTTGCAGTAGTTATGTAAGCCCACGCTAAATAGCACCGTCTAGCTGGCAAATTTTCCATACACGTTAGCTATAATTTAGACACCTCGACGCTTCGCTCGTAGACTATGTCAGTTAATTTTGCTAGAGAATTACACCACGATATGACAAGTAAGGCGTGAACATGATGACGACACTCAGCAGACGCTGTGAGTTCAGGCCCTATATTTTGACCGTCTTTAATAGCTTCTTCCACTTGCTAAAGGAACGTCTGGACCTTCCAAATCCCACCGCTGGTCAAATATAAAAGCAGTTAAGGGCTGTCCCTTTAATTTAGTCGACTATCCCAATAAATTGCAGCTCGGATCCGGGGCATATTGTCACCTATTACTGCCATAAATCTAGTGCGGACTCTATTGGGCTGCGGTAATTAAAGGGTAGTTTTGGATAATGAACTGCCCTTAACGACGTTTTGGGATGAAGACTTTAGGGTAGGAATTTGGAATATTTTAAACTTGCCCTTATGCCATCCGGAGCATTTTGTTCTCATGGTACAGGCAGAGCACATGGTACGTTTCATCATCAAAACCATGACGTGACATAGATTCGAGAGTATCCACCACCACTTTCATTTCATATTTTGATACAGTCGTGTAGTTGTCTATTAGGGAAATGGGAACAAGTGAAGTGGCAATAGGTAGGCCACATTGCACACAGAGCAGATGGCCGATGTGGTCTAAAAGTGGTCGAGTGGAGACGCAGCTGGATGCAGCTCGCTTCCAATCGGTACATGTGGAAGTCCAAAGGGGAGTTTGACATTCTATGGCTAAGATGATGATGGTGATGATGAACGTAGGAAAGAGAAACAATAGTGACAAGTTGCAGACCCTGTCGCCTAAATGATCCGCCTTATTATGTCCAGTCGCCTCTTACGGCATTCACTTAAAATCCTTACTAATATTATAAGTCAGAAAGTGAGTTTGTTTGTTTGTTTGTTCCGCTTTCACGCCGTAACTACTGAACCGATTGCTGTGACATTTTGCAGACGTAAAGATAAAAGTCCGGATTAAATAATAGGCTACTTTTTATCCCGGAAAAATTGATGTTCCCGAGGGAAAACAAAAATATAGTTTGCTTGATAGATCGATATCGATCGATGATAGATCGATATCGATCGATGATAGATCGATATCGATCGATGACCGATCGATAGATGATAGATCGATGGCGCTGTGTGTCGTTTGAAACGAGAAATTTTCTTATAGTTGTGCTTTATACCGCAATATAACCGAGTTCCACGCGGGCGAAGCCGCAGGCGGAAAGCTAGTGTTCTATAAATCCAGGAATCTACAGGTATAGTGCATGGTTTAACGGGTTTCTATGATTAGTCTGAAGTCCTAATGCTTTTCTATACATTATAAACTCAACATAATTCAAGAAATACACTATCTGAACTTACGGTGCTTATAAACATTCATCCTTATCTGAATCACTAACAACATATCACGAGACTTCAACTAATTGCCTGAGACAAATCGTCCCGACAAAACCCGGGCCCGATCCCTATAAATATCTGTTAAATCTGCGACAAAGTTAAACAGGGCCGACAAATGTACTCGACCGACAAGTTTATCCGACCAGCGCGGAACAATGGTAACCGCCAAACCGCAGACAGAAGGTTTTGGCACAGAGAGTTTAGTGTGAGAAAACGCTGGCCATTTATAAAAATTTAGAAGAAAATTATACACGGCTTGGCTTAAGATACGTACTGGCCAGTATCTGAAGGCAATTTAAAAAAGTTATAAGTTGTTGGCGTTTTGGTTTTAGTTTGATTTTGAGTTAATTGGTACATTATGTGGACGATATACTTTTAATACTGTCTGTTTAAAACAAAATATGCCTTTGAACTTTTTAATGTTGGCAATACTGGTAGAGACAGTCGGCTTACGTAACTGCCTTATTAAACGCATCTTATTGTTAGCAAAATTTTACACGGTTCCATCTATAACTACTTACCAAGTCTCTTACAAAAACCGTGAATGAATAATGATACATCCTTTCAAGTCAACCAAATTAGTAGCCTGAAGTCTGACATACATTGTCAGTTGCAAATTATTCTGCAATCGAAAAAACAAAAACAAAAAGTGCCCTTTCAAAAGTAACCGCAGTAATGTTAATAAGTAACCGTTAAGGTACTGATACATCCGCTGTAGTGCTACAGTGTATCGGGATGACTTATAATGTATACAAATATGGATCCAACGCTGTCAATTACGAGCTACTGCTATTCATTTTTATTATTTCTTATCTCATCAACAAAACAGGAGTAGATTAAATGTATCTGTCAGTTGAAGACATACATTGACATGTACATTGACGGCAGAGACATCTACGTATGGACTGCGTGTAGTCAGTTTTTTAAGGCTAGGCACAAACAACAACAAAAACAGGAGCTTGTTACTAAGACTTTGCTGTCCAGCCGTCTGTCTATCTGACACTAGGCTATATCTCATGAACCGTTATTGCTAGTAAATTGAAATTTTTGCAGATGGTGTTCTTCTTTTGCCGATTTTTACGTTGTATTTGCCACGCGCTAACTCGCAGCAACAAAAATACTTACTCTGTCTTTATAATTAGCAACTAAGTAGCCAAAGATGGTCTTCGAGGCTCGAACTATCTCTACCGAATCTTCACAATCAGTTCAGTGGTTAAAGCGAAAAACGTCACAAAGAGACAAAGTGACTTTTGCATTTATAACATTAGAGGCTAAAACAAAAGTGACCACTTTGTTCTAATCTACGTCATTGGTTACCACGGGTCACCACAAGGCAGATTACAGCGCGGGAGTGAGACACAAAATAGCAATTAGGGTCTGTTAGAGGGAGAGAGACAATGCAACGTGTTAATTGAATTAAACTGTAGCAACGACAGGTTAATAGGAAGCGTAATCGCGGAACGGGGCTTATACAGGGTTGTTAGTTTTGTCAGTGATACAAATAACAAAGGTTGGGGTTGGGGAGTTATTTATCTGTTCTTGGTATTTTTTGGAAGAAGAGTATGGAGATCTTTTATGATCATTTACCTGTCTTTCTACAAGGGTAGTGTAATACAGTGATAGATTATAAGAATCACTTTTCTCTATGTAAAAATATTTGATTGAGATTTTTCCCATAGCAATCTGCTACGCAAAAGATTATAAAAGGCCACATAGACAAAACCATGAACTATTTGTAGCCACTTCTAGCATATTTGTTGGTTTTTAAGTTACGAGGTACAGTCAAAGGCTTTAAATCACGATTCCCCGTGGAACCATTTCACAGCAAACGTTATAGTGACATCACATTAACAAACAAGGAAAATCGTAATATTTTTCGCTTTCGGAAGGTATCATGATGGATCTTTACCAATCATCAGGAGGCTAGAGTGTTCCGTGTGGAGAAAGTAAATCTATCTTTTAAGTAAGTAAGTAAGTAAGTAAACACTTTATTGTACAAAAAGGAGAACACAAAATACAAAACTCATATACAAATAAAAGGCGAAGTACAAAGGCGGACTTATCCCTTAAGGGATCTCTTACAGCCAATCTTTTAAATTTAGGACCGATTTTATTAAAACAGTGGTAAGGTTATATTTGAGTACCGAGAGGGTACAGAATTCATCATGATTATCATTATCATTTCAGCCATAAGACGTCCACTGCTGAACATAGGCCTCCCCTTTAAACTTCCATGAGTCCAGACATCCAGAGTGTGCCGAACAGAACTATTATAAGCAAAGAATAGTTAATTATAAGCAAAAATACCAAGCAGGTGAAGTCGCAGGCAACTAGTAGTCTCTTACTGAGAGCCAAAAAACGATTTGATGGAGTACAGAAACCATCAAAGTTATTAAAAGTCTCCCCTGATCATGACGAAGATAAAAAACTACTCTCAATTACAAAGCCCAAGAATATTTGATGGACGTCCCCTATGAATTAATCACGAGACGTCAGCAAAGTGAAGTGTCATCGAGGCGAGTGTGTTCGTAGTGGGAGACTTTTCTTTAAGGGGCTAGTACACATTGGCCCATGCTGGCCCAAAGCAGGCCAACTCCAGGGGGTGTTGGCGTGTGTTGGCGTGTGTTGGCCGGACCGTGATTGGCCCGATTGCGAAGCCTGCCCCAACACCGGCGAATGTGTACTAGACGCTTTAGATCTATTCTAGTGTCGTAGAATAACGGACCTTTATTTTTGCCGTGTTATGTCGGGTTTAGATACCTCTCCATATAAGAAGGAGGGGTCAAAGACGAAATTCGAGTAAAGCAGTAGTGACAGGTTGCTAGTATAGAGATTTCGTCTTTGACCCTTCTTATCAGCTAACCAGCAACCACGGATTCTAAAAATCGCCAATTGATAGCTGATGGGGCCGAACAGTTCTCGAGTTCTTCCCAAAACTGAAAGCCGCAGTGTAGGCCACCAACAAGATGGTGCAACGAATTAGGGGAGCCCTTGGGGAGGCCTATGGCCGTTGTCCCCCCTTTTTTGGCACATACACAGTACACCCGTGGCCTGGAGGGATACCGACGAGTTTTACTGGGTATGTCCACACGGGAAAGGTTAGGACGAGAAGAGTTCCACATAACCCTCGCGCTGTCCCCAAAGTGAGGCCGTAGGCGTTTCCCGTCGTTGATTACTATCCATCAGGAATTAAGAGACACGAAAAAAAAAAATAGAATTAGCTGTTCTTTTAGAGCACTGTTTTGGTCGTAAAACCTCTGCAATGGGACGAGAAGGATTTCCAGTTTGGGTTAAATAAGTAAAATCAAATAATAATGCATTGTTGTTCCAGTTACACATTTTGTGATCCTAAATAGAAGTACCGGAAAAGGTGTCTCGATTCTTTTCACCTCGCCCTATGAAGAAGGAAAATACTGTTCTAGGATCCAGCAAGCTAGTCACCCATTCTGAACATTCGAGCAGCTAGGGGCCGGGTAATTACGCCGCGTACATAATGTATGCGACTACAATTTTAAGCCAATAAATAACCCCGGCGCCGGCGGAAATATGGTAACGCGGTTATTATTCGTGACGGGAACTGTATAGAGCGGTTACGTTATGGCTTAGACTTAAAAACTAACTTAAATTGGTTCTTTCCGCAAATTTTTAGATTAAAAGTTACTCATGTGACTGGTCCATAGCGAAAGGTAGTAATGTACAAGTGGAGCCTGAAAAGCGAATTTTAGAAAGAACGGCGAGTACTTTGATACTTTATTATCATACGTTAGAGTATGCTTAGACTGCTCACATAAAGAAACAGGTAAATAATAATACAAATATGTAAGGATCGGTACCGACCGGTGCATGTATGTAACTAATACATGTCTACTATGACTTACATTACTTACTGACTATGACTTACAAGTAGTAGTAAAATACCGGCAATCGTACAAACAATGGCACGTTACAAGCTATCTTCCTTTAATCCCTATCGTTTTTTTAATGTATACCATAGGTTTTTGCCATACAGGTTTTTTAACTTTGTCAAAATAATTCGCTTTTTTGTCATAAAAAAATCACATGAACATTGGTCCTTGTATTTAAGAGCTACGATGCCACACATGACACATACATGTACAGATGACAGGCTAATACAGAAACACAAACATTAAAGTCAAACTTATAACCAATCGTTTTATCAACTCGCGAAAAGCCGCCATCTTCCAAAATTATCGGCTCCCCGAGGCTTGTTTGCGGAATAATGGATTCATTCCATATTCATTTACATCCGTAATAAGATTGCCGACACCGAATCAGCACGGAATTACCCTGTCAAATATAATAATCAACACGTTAAAAGTCTCCCTAATTAGGTTAGCTTGCGTAAGAGCGAGACGGCTGTATGTCGCGCAGCCCCGCCGCGAATAAGTGACGTGATTCAATTTGAGTCTGCGCAGATTTTGTTGTCAATTCTTGTTAGAATTAGCACTTGCCCCGGACGTGGGTCGAATGCTGCGATGCTGTTTTGTTTTGGGTAGGGGTGAGAGGAGAATCAAAGTTGGCGGTCTTCATTTGTTTCGCTTTTTTCGCTTGTTTCCTACGTTGTTCAGCGTCGTTTCCAAAAAAGGTTAAAAGCATCCCCCTTTTAACCTTTCGTTAGTTTGACCGCTTGAACGCCTGTTTGTGGCATCGTAAATTTTCAAACAGGTAAAACGATTTAGATTTACGAAATCATGTTTTGTAGAAGAGATTCTTAGCTTTGGTTCTGCAAAATCAGATAAAAAGTGCGTGTGTCAACTTCTTATACTTAAGTAATGTTTAATTTTTTATTCACTATTTTGTTTTCATTTTCTTCAACACTATTTCACTCTTCGTAACCGTATTTAGCATGATTTTTAGGTACAAAAGAGGCAAATAATTCTAGGTTGCTAGCCTATTCCCTTAGTCTCTTAGAAATGGACATGTGTTATTCTAAATCCGACACCACGCGGCAAAAAATCCTCACCCTGTTTATTTGTTTAATTTAAAGTGCAACCTACTCCAGTTCCAGTACTCTTTCACGATTTTCCACCACGGAAAATAAAGCCCTACATTCCAGTCCATAACGTTGATACTCTTTTACCTCCAGAGCTAAGCGAGGGTATATCAATCTTCATGGGTGATCCATCACCTGTTTTCTGCAATTTAAAAGAGCTTAACTGTATGTGCTATTCACGGCACTTACGTCGTTTTTGTTAGACTTCAGGTGCCGACTGGCTGTCTATCGTCGCTGGTGAATGCAGTTGCAGTTGTGTTAGGACGAGGATTAGATTTATAACATACATCACACTAGTGTTCCCAAATGGGGTAGGGAGAGGAAACGTACGGTACTTAGACATATTTTCAGTTTGCAGGTATAATTGACAGGTTGCTAGAAATTTTTTCATTAAACACATACGTGTGGGGTATCTAACATCATATTTTCCTAAAGTGAATAGTTTCCGCGACAGACGCTTCCAAAGTTGAAAAAGTTGTGTCCCCCCCCTCTAACTTCTAAAATAAAAGAGTGATAAATCTAAAAAAAAATATATGATGTACATTACTATAAAAACTATCAACGAAAATTGGTTTGAACAAAATCTATTAAGTAGTTTTTTTTTAATAAATAAAATTTAAATTTATCATTAGTTCGAAAATCTGTCACTAGATGGCGTTGGCTGTAAGCTACGTCGCGGTATCGTTTACTTACGTATCGTTTACGGAACCCTCAATGCGGGAGTCCGACTCGCACTTGGCCGGTTTTTTGTAGAGCTCAAGTTACCTCATTAAGAGCTGATTCGCACGAGCGTTTTTCCAATGGGCGTTAAAAAAACGTTTGAATAAAACAAATTAGAAATCATATATTTGTTCACACCAAAGCGGTTTTAAAGCGCGGCGTTTTTTTATCGAGCACTGTTCGATTTTCGACGTTGGGTGTTGGACGTTAAATCCAATTTAACATACGGAACTTCGTAATACCGCCAACGCCGAGTTTTAACGCGACGCTTTTTAAACGCTCGTGCGAACTAGGCCTTAGTATTACCAAATTAAGTAGCAATCAATACACAGATTGAAGTGTAAAAAAACACGCAACGCAAGCAATCGGGTCCCCTAATGGTAAGTAGGTAATTAACCTTGCCCACAGACATCCACATTGCCAGACAGAGTTACTATATTTGTAATTATGTTTTATAAACTCAAAAAACATTTTTAATAGAGTAAGGCCGCGACATAATTATTTTAAGTGTTAACAGAACAAAAAACAAACGGTATACAAACTTTGCCACATTTTCACATAATGTCGTAAATCACATCATATTGTTTCAAATAAAAATCTTCATAACATAATAAAGACACATTCACATATAAATTACTGAGGCTTATAACAATATTTCAGTTTCAACGAATAAACTCAGCTCGGGAGATGGGCGGTTATTAATACGTTTAAATAACACATTATTACCCGAACGTCATTAACTGTCATTGTTGGTGGTATTGCTGAATTTGGGATCAGGCTTTTGATTTAATAATGTTTCAATAATGGTTATAAAGATAACTATAGATAGTGCAATTTTCTTTGTCCCTACTCTTATTTCACATATTTTGTCAGTCGCTGGAAGGTCAACATGAAGGGATATGTTCACCTTTATACTTTTAAGTTGTTCTGAACTTGTTATTTTGTACAGTACAGAGTCTTATATAACTACGGTTTCGCCTTTGATTTTTTTAGAAACAATGAGGTACATACCCCATAATCACATAACACATAGATACTTACATAACTATAAAATTATTTTGGACGCAGAACATACCTAATATAATATAATATTTTATGTTTGTGATCTTTGAGAGCATTTATTTTACTGTGTTCTTGAGTTTACACTTCTTGCTTGTGGCTACAAAACTTGAAATAGTCTTGTCTATGTAGCGTTTCGTGTGCTCTGCGTACTCAATTGGGAATACAGGTAACTAAGTAAAATGCTATCATTCGGCGCGCTTAAAACACCATAACGTAACGTAGATTATCGGCCCAACTATCCGCTTCTCCCAAACACCACGCACCTCCGGGGGCGGAGTTCGCGCGTAAAAATATCGCAGGGTGTCGGTCGTTAGAACGGGCAGTTTGTCATCGAGAGCGACTTTATGGCCGGCCATGCGCCATTTGTCTATCGCTGCGACCATGCAAAATAATAAATACGGATGTCGAAGCGTATGTGGCCGGTGAAATATCGCTCTAATCTAAGGGGGAGTTTTATGGGCCGTACGATATTAAAGTTTGATAATTGGCGGAGCCTGGAGAGTACGCGATGAACAGATGACAAGCGATGAGCTTTTGCCTCAGCTTTGTTTGATGTAGGCCATTGTTCGAAAGCGAACGTTTGTGTATGTCAAAATATAGGGCTAAAGTTGAGGCGTCACTAGCAGCGTCTATCAAACTAACGTTGCAATAACGAAATAGGACAGCGTGGTCTCTGAATAGCCTATTCGTAAAATTTAAGAACTTACATGCCTACATACATTACTCACTGTCACACCTATTTACCATAGGGGTAGACAGAAACTACTTTGTTCAACTTGCTACAATCCTGACGTACCTCTTTTGCACCATCCACATTTCTACATGTCCATCAGTCTCATGTACTCTCTTGTCTAAAAACTTAATAGTTGCATAATGCAACACTCTAAGGGTCTATTCACACTAGCGATTCTTTTCGGCGATTTTTAGGCGATGCGAAATCGCCACGAGCACGGGGCGAGCAAGCTGCCTCACAAATTTTTTGCATCTCCTAAAAATCGCCGAAATTAATCGCTAGTGTGAACAGGCCTTAAAGGCATGAACTGAAGATCAGTGATTTTGTGATGCCGATGAACATACTCGTAGTAAGCGTTGCAGGATTGCCAAATATAATAGACACATTGAACACATCATCAGAATATGCATTCACCATCCACCAATTAACAAAGTTACACTGTGCCATCAGCTACAAGTAAATTAGACTGTTTTATTAAATTTATGATCCCTAGCCACTCATCCAAAAATCACCAATGCAAACAGTAACACATTTCAAAACCATTACAAACAATACTTCCACTATCATACACATCTCCCACATGTCACTCCCCCATCAAATCTGTTATAAATCCCGTCGCTCTCCAACCAGTACTCGACACCCGCCATTTCGCGCACAATGCCAAGAAGTAGTGTGACCATCAATCTCCGGACACGCAGGACAATCATTTTTCATTACGCACGATTCATTAACATGCGGGGGCCGGGCAATTATGTCCGCCGCATCCATCACGTCACCCTAGCCTTTGATATTTTGTTACGGATGAGCGTTAGGGTGCCGGATAATATAAGGCTAATTTGAAAGCTTGCTATCTACAGATAAGCTCTATTCTGAGGATTTTTGAGAACAATTTTAGTGAAGTCTCTAGTAAATACACTACACCCCAAATTAATACCGAGCCTTGGTAAGATGGAACCCTGACATGCATCTCTAAGTTTTCAGTATCTTTGTTTGAAATCACCAACTTTCGGTGAAAGAAAATATCGCGAGTAAAGCTGCTTCTGCCGGCTTAGCCCGCAAGGCGCGAGTAGAGAATCTCAGATGCACGAGATAGAGTATACCTGTCACTGTATAACTAGAGACGTCAAAGAAGATGGTAAATCACTTGAAAGTAATTATAGGAGCAACTAATTAATTGTAGTGTTAGCAATGATAATCAATTATGCAGGACATCTCAACTTTGGTCGCGATGAATATATCCCAGCATCATACTTTTACATTTTGACGTTTAGCACACTTGTTCTTTGTTGTTAAGTTGTAATTTTGTATAGATTGAATCAAGGGCGTACCCAGGTTCTGGGCCAGGGGGGGGGCAAATCAGATTTTTATAAGCTACTTATTAGTAAAGAATAAAAACACA
>BHDV01060373.1:256544-271665 GCA_005406045.1 Adoxophyes honmai | reverse complement strand
GTTATCGATTGATATCGATCTATCGTCGATCGATATCGATCTATCAAGCAAACTATATTTTTGTTTTCCCTCGGGAATATCAATTTTTTCTGGGATAAAAAGTAGCCTATGTCACTCTCCGTGCCCCAAACTATCTCTACCAAAAAAATCACGTCAATCCATCGCTCCGTGTAGCCGTGAAAGACGGACAAACAAACAAACAAACAAACAAACAAACACACTTTCACATTTATATATTGGTACGGATAGCCATAATCATCTAATGATATTTGTCCAAAGCTGTCATCAGAAGCTAATTGACGCGTCACCCCCGCTTCACCTTGTAGCTGCCGACGTCGGCGACGTTCGGCGTAAATCTAAATCTCGCCAGTTGTTAAAACGCCGAGCGCCGTATATCACCCGCTACAATGTTACGTTCTGTTATTTTCGTTATATCTGCTATTATCATTATTTATAACGGCACTCGGTCCTAATAAATCGCCGAAATTTATACGCGTTTGCACATGTCCTCGTTTAATTCGTGCTTTGTCCGTTTTTATTTCGGAATTGATTCATTCGCGTTCCGTTGAGGTTGCGGGATATGTTTTGGGTTGTAATCGTTTTAAACTGATGATTTTAAGTCGGTCGTTAAAGTATTTTTGTGTAGTTTAGTAAATGCGTAGACAGTGTAAACAAATTCCTATATCAAAACGAAATAAGCATAACTCACCGACCAATGTGAATAGTCTCATTTCACTCGTCGATACAAATAATAGTCACCCTTCTTACAAGATTTTTTTAGTTGAGGAAAGGCTGAATCGTGAAACTTATTAGTTATCCTTATTTTTAACCGACTTCAAAAAGGAGGAGGTTCTCAATTCGACCTAATTTTTTTTATTTATTTATTTTTTTATTTTTTTTTTTATTATTTTTTTTTTTTTGTGTGTATGTTACTCGATATCTCGAAAACCCGTGGACCGATTTTCAAATTTTTATTTTTATTCGAAAGGGTATAACTCGAAATTGGTCCCATTGACACGACACCAGGATCTGATGATGGAATCTTGGGGAAATCGAGGAAACTCTTCAAATTTTATATGGAGATGTACGGCGTTTTCGGTAATTTGTCGATGAAGTCAAGATTTTACATTCAGTAAACAGAATACTTTCAAAATATTGCTAATTTGAAGTCGGTTTTCTTTTGTTTAAAATTATCACAGCAATATTACACTGCTGGACATGGGTCTTTTGCTTTTGCATCACATTTTGTAGATGTTTAAATGTAGTAGGTATTTCTCCATGCTTCACCGTAAAATCTTTTGTCAACGTAAAGTCTCCACGTTTCGTCTACGTAGCGTTTCGTGTGCTCTGCCTCATTACTGGGAATACACACGTAATATAAATGATGATTCTAAATCTTTCATACTTATTTTACTACTTAACCTTCTCATATAAATAGGTACAGTTACATTTTACAGAACGTCATTTATAAAAATGTATGAGAAGATTAATGAATGTAGATGAAGCAAAAGAGGTATGTCAGGATCGTAGCGAGTGGAACAAAGTAGTCTCTGCCTACCCCTACCCCTGTGGGAAAGAGGCGTGACGTTATGTATGTATGTATGTAAAGTCTCCACTCTATATCTCAAAGATTAGCTGCACAATAGCCCCTTAAGCGATAAGCTCATCTCTTAGTAAGCACGTCAACACACATTTGATAAAATTACAATAAAGTTTTTGTTTACTTACATAATTACCCTAATTACATACATACATACATATTCTCACGCCTGTATTCCCAAGAGGGGTAGGCAGAGCACATGAATTCAAAAATCCAGTGCCACGTTTAGCAATTTCAGCAGGGTAACCAGATGGTTAAATGTGATATTGCAGTGACAGGTTGCTAGCCCATCGCCTTCAATACACTAACCCTTTCCCAGAGTCGACTCTTACGACACCCACGGGAAGAAAGGGGGAGGTGCTATTCTAACCCGGCACCACACGGGTACCCTAATTAGATGGTACTTATTAAAAGTACGCCGATGTTGGCCACGTAATATCATAGCTTTGGCTATGTAATACTTCATTTGTTCTACCTAGTTCATTTCGGAAACAGTAGTAACATTTTCTATTGCATGTACTTACTAAAGACGTCTTATCCCTACGCGTCAACTTTTTCTAACCCTCAAACTTCCCCAAACGTCAATATTATTCCACTTCCACCAACAAAATACTAATAGGTTTCTGCTGAAAGTCGCACAAACTCTCACACGCCGCATTAACCCATTAATGGTCAAAATGAAACTAGCAGAGATTCATCAAAAATTTGTTGATTTTATAATTAAAGAGGATAAAAGGAATTAGGAAATGAGAAAAAAAAAATTTTTTTTTTTAGGCATTTTTGCGAGTTTTCTCACCTTTTCGGTAGAGTTTGGAGCGACGTTATTGTCGACAAGGTGGAGATTTATTTATTATTATAAAACTGTACCCAATCATATTACATTTAGCGTCAACAATTTAAATTTTTCCCTTAATTTTAAGTGTTCCCAAATTGGCACAGTGACCAAGAATGGGTTAAGACAGCGTCAAAGTGAAAAATCACGTATCCATCCCTGCCAGTATTAAATTCCACCCCCCACAAATCAGTCTGCCGCTCGATTTGTATCCGTCTACAGAAACGAGAGGTGAAATTGCTAGCATATTATAAGAGTGAATCTTGAAGGGATGCTGTTAAAAATGTGTTTCGTTCCCATTCGGTGGAATAAGGGGCTGATACTTTAATGATTACTATTTTTGAGTCACAATCTAGAATAATTATTTTGATGACATTTCGAACGACTTGTCATCAGGAAGGTAACTTTTGATGTTAAGTGGAAATTAATCTTTTTCTTTCTAATCTTCATTATACCTATTTTGACAGGAATGTGGTAACGGACGTTACGCGCTTTAAACGTTTAAATAAAAACCTTTCAATGTAACACAGGACTTGAACTATAGCCATTTTTCTATCAAGTGGCGATATAATCCAAGATTCTGGTGTATTATATCCAAAAATATGACTTTCTTCTGTACCATGAAATATTTGATCAAGATGACTTACATCCATACGCAAAGGGAGATAGTCACAAATTGCTGGCCTGTCGCCTAAAATATATTTCAACTTATTTTCCCTAGTCGCCTCATACGATATCCACGGAGAAAATAGAGGGGTGTTAATATAAACCCAATACCATGCAGACTCAGGATTAGATATAACTATTACACAGTCCACTTGGTAAAAATGTCCAGGCATTCAATAACCGCTTATTCACGACTTAGCCTTGAAGTCATTAGATTATGCCCTTCAAAATGAAAGGAAGTTCCTTGGCAGTTCTGTTAGCGATGGTAAAAACAAAGCAAGATTGAAAAGACTAATCAAATCGAATGATAAAATAGTAGGTCCCCGTTCAAATAAGAATTAGTTTAATGTACACTAACATACCCCAGCCATGACTAGATGCATTAAACGTCAAGTGGTCAAAGACAGCTAACTAGTGTAACACAGCTAAATAAAACAAAATGTCTCCGTTGAAGCATTTGAAACAAAGTAGCCTGAATTTACAGGCTCTTTCACAGAGATAGTTATTATTCAAGCCACTTACTTTTTAGTGGCGCGAGAGATTGCTTCAAATTGAACCTACGGGGCTAGTTCCACGGTTGAAAGTCGTGTGCTTGCAGCTTAAAAGTATACAAGTTTATTTTTCCAAGTCCGTATGTGTTTTTACGACATTTGGAAGGTTTTAAGGTCTCCCAGGAATGATTGTTGCTGTCTCAATACGGTTCGTAGCGAAGGGTTGGCGTCGTAAAACGATAGTCACACAGAAATTTACTTTGAAGGGGTACGTTAATATTGCAAGGGATTTTCGACGCAACGTCGGGGATAGGTGTTTAAAAGATTGAAGTGAAGCGGAGGTGTTGAAAGAAATTTTAATGAAATTTGATTTGGACTGATACATAGTTTTCAAAAAAGATTCAAACGTTATAAGAAAAGTTCCGTGAGTAAAATTGGATAATATTACGCGATATCAATAATTTTGGTATGATTTAAACGACAGTCTAGCAACATAATATCACTATACCTTATTCATTTATGTTTAAACCTAGAATTATCCTGAAACCAGCTGCAAAATGTGAAATATTCATGGTTTTGACTAAAAGTACGTTTTATGTGCTCTCCTTACTGATTGTGAACCGTGATTATCGTTACCTATTAAGAATAATTACTGCTGAGAAGCTTTATTTCGAAGCTTCTACTTTCAATATCGGATTATCAGATTGAGCAAATTTGTTACAAAAAGTGGGGTTAATGCAATAAAAAACGCAAATAAATAATAAAAAATCCCGTTACGCAGAATTACATGCGAATTGAGACTGGGTGCATTAGTTATTGTAACACGACAAAATATGTGTAATAAAACGTAATTTATTGCGCAAATAAAATATAACTGCGGTTAGGGTGGCAGATGGGGCGGGTCGGTGTGTGGTGTAAGTCTAAAAAGGTGCACTATGTATTTATATGGTATTTATACACCCACTTAATCTGTACAAAAATGAAGTGACTTGAAAGTTTGTGCAATGTACAGTACAATATTTATTATAATTAGGCTTAGGACTTTTGGATGCTCGCCGTGGTTCTAGAATCCATGGAGTCGCCATTTATGTGAAAATTCTAATAAGATTTTTTTTAAGTCTAAAAAATAGTCTAGTAAAATATGTATTAGCCTAAACATAATAATTTACTTTAATTAATTAAAACTAAAATATCTTGTCGCAGCTAATAGGTATGTTTTATTCGGCATTATTGAAACTCCGATGAGGTACTGTAACTTGTGTAGAGTTATAATAAAATTAATTAATTACTGATATATCCGCACAAATCATGACACTTATTTTTACGCTTTGATTTGACGTTGTCAAAAAAATATTTAAGAAAATGGCGACTCCATGGATTCTAGAACCACGGCGAGCATCCAAAAGTCCTAAGCCTAATTATAATGTCTCCAATTGGACGCAGAAATTGGTATTAAGTATGTAAGAATTCCGTAATAGGATTCAATAGTATGAATTATGAAACAGACAGAGAGGATATGCGGGCAACACATGTAAAGGTGTAATTATCGTAACACTTAATAAGCGGAGACCGATGACAGTTGTATCGATCAAGTGTGTGTGAGATATTGTCACCATTTTTCTTACACACGATCGTTAAAACTGCACAAATCGCTTTGCATAGATTAATCCCTACGATATATATTTACGTACACAGCCTTGTACGCTACCTCCTGTATAAGACGGAAGTCAGACGCAGGTAAGTTGTTCGCAAACAAAATCTTGGAATGCCTAAGTATATTTCACGATTTACTATTCATGGCGTAAAGATTTCTTTAATTAATAGTTAAACTCGTGTAGGAGGAGTATCTCCCAATAATCTATTCTATTCTTTGCCACAAATCTTCCTTCCTTTCATTTAGCCAATATAACTGCGTCGAAAATTCAAGACCAATATTAAACCAACGTTCATTCGAACTTCCCGCTTAACCGCATGAATCCGCTACCGCTCCCTCTTCTCCCTTAGCAACTCGCTCACGGATATATTGACAGAGTCCTCGGATACGGATGCCGATGAGAAATAGCGGTCATTTGTTGGCGTCACCGTTTTGTTCTGTTGCTTTCGAGAGGCGAGATAATAGCTGATTTATTCGTGCGATTACCAGCATCGTCAGTGGACGCCTTTATTGCTGCGATATTATGGGGGGATATTTAAAACGCTTTTTTTTTCGATGTGTGTGTTCCGAGTTGGATCTGTTAACTTCGACGTGTGCATAAGTTTGTTTTGGTTACAGTAACTTTAGGAGTCTTCCTGAATTTCTAAAGGCTTTGATTTTTATGTTACTTCATGTCTTAGAATCACACCTTTCCATTTCGTCATAAAAGGCGACTAAGGATATAGGTCACTACTACAAGTCTTTAATCTGTTTATTCATTGTTTTACCTGTACCATGTTTCCCGTGCTCTGCCTACCCCATTTGGGAGATAGCGTTATTGTATAGTTTAGTCACAACGTGATTGAATGAATGGGGCACCGGTTCTAAGATAAAGTTCTTTGAAACATTTCTTTACCCATATATCTGTCATAACAAAACTGCCTATAATTGTCGACTTAAATACATAAACAAAATTTAAATCGCCAATTAAATACGTAATTTAATACTCTGAGAACAACCCGCCACCTAACAAAGGGGAGAAAAAATACGGCAGCACATTTCACGACAGCTCCCCACTTACATAACAAAAGCCAACCTCTTTCCTTACAACATGTCCTATGCAGACACCTTTACCCTGTGCGCAACAGACTAAAATTTCACCATACAAAGTGAGTCTCAAAATCGCAGTCCGTAAAATTTTGTATTGTAATATTTTGCTCTGTGTCAGGGTAAACGTACGCTATTGTGTAATGTGTTGGATAGAGAATAATGAGTATTAATGGGCTTGTCATATAAATAACGCAGCAAAGGAACATAATGCCAATACTTCAAAACCATTAGCTGTTACGTTTGTTAGGGCGGGTGATTGTATCAAATTTATGTTCCGAATTTTATGCGCGTAAATTTTTAGATGAAACTGCTCTTGAGATTTAGGGACATCTATTGTGATTGTTGTAGCGGATGGTTATAAATTTTGGGATATAATTGGAATTATTGTACAAATTTACGATATTACATTGTAGCTGGATTAGATACGATAAATTGATGATTTATTTTTAAGTTGTAGCGGTATGACTGACATTTGACAGGAAAATGTATTCCTAGCTCGACAGACCTACACAAAGTTTTTACCACTGTTAGGTATTATTTCAAAAGTTTCCTATGTGGTGTTGGGTTTAAAGACCTCCCCATAATATATTTTTGTGTCAAGGTGTGGTTTCAGCGATACTATAACTACAGCTACCTATACTTCCTTCATTCAAGTTAAGACCTAAAAAGTACGGTAAACGTTGTTAGGAAACGTTAATAATAATTTATTTGTGTTTCTGTATGTACTAGTTTTTTTTTTTTGAGACCATGCTCTAAATTATATTATGCAGATATCTGCTATTATGCATGAATCCGTTAGTTTACTTCACTTCAAGACCGTATTCGGAAATTACGATTACTATCGAACCAATTTTGATTCCTTACCCATCCAACAAACATACCTAATAGTACCTAATTTCTTTTGTAAAGAAAGAAGTGACGTTACTAAAAGTTCTACGTTCAGTCAAACATCTATTAAATTATCTGTACTCGGTGCCTTTATTAAAAAGAAAAATAAACACGCCCAATCCTAAATGTATGACTAATATCCAAATAAATTCAATGCAGCAGGAAATTGCCACTAGTCTTTTCAAGTTGAAAAAAACTGCGTTTCTAAGAATCGCAATCTCGTGCTATCTATCTTTGTTTCAGTTAACACAACCAAAAATGCACCCTAACGTAATTCATTTACGGTCTGACAGGGATGCAGATTGATTGTGAATAGGCGGCTGGGATGCATCTGTCTAAAAAAATCGGACATGTTTATAGATTCCGACATCCGATTTTGTTCGGGGCTTTGCGGCGCGCGTCAAATAAAAACCCGAATTAGTCGGCACAATGGCGCAATATTTTTAAGATAATTTATTATAGAAATCCCTCGATTTATAACTGCGCCAAATAGTGTTATTTATGCTCCGAGATAATCTGTCCCATTGTCTATTTGAATGGCTGAAAGTGGGCTGGCGATGAGGGTTCCTTCGTTGTTGAAATTTTGTGTTTATTTTGTATTTGTGTCTAAAGAACTAAAAGAAGGCAATGGTGTCTGGTTATTAGATTATTTCTATGATAAATGTTAATAAGTTTTTTATTACATACATAATAGACACAATACACTTTACTTTACGTAGACTAAAATTATGATTCTTTGACTATTTCACGATTCGTCGCCATTTCTAGGATGTTTTTTAGGTTGCTAGCCTATCGCCTAAAATATACCTTAACCTATTTCCTTAGTCGCCTCTTACGACGTCCACGGAAGAAATGGAGAGGTGGTATTCTAAGCCCGACACCACACGGTACACAGTTTTTTAATGTCAGCATTCGTGATCTTCCTTTGATTATTAACACTGTATTATTTTGTTGCTAAAATATTCTAGAAGTGGCTACGAAATTTGAAGCAGTCATGGTTTTGTCAATGTAGCGTTTTGTGTGCTCTGCTCTAGCTACCCCATTTGGGAATACAGGCGTGATTCATGTTTGACGGCCGAATAGCCCAGCGGTTAGAGAACCTGACTGTGAAGCTTAAGGTCCCGGGTTCGATCACCGGTCGGGGCAGATGTTTGTATGATGAATACGAATGTTTGCTTTCGAGTCTTGGATGTTTATTTATATGTAAGTAAGTTTATCCGTTGTCTAGTACCCATAACATAGGCAATAAATTGCCTACTTTGGGACTAGTTGATTGGTGTAAACATTGTCCAGTGATATTTATTTATGCATGTTTTGAAAATAGTGGTGCTCTCTTGTTTAGACAAACCAATTACTTTACCTCAGTGACCTGTCAATCAAGCAAACAAAAAAAAGGAAGCATGAGTGGTATCAAACTTACTGATAGGGTGCGTAATAGCGAGATTAGAGATAAGTGTGGTCTGAAAGAGAGTATAGTAACAAGGGTAGAGAAAGGTATGCTGCGTTGGTTTGGGCATGTGGAGAGAATGGATGAAACAAGGGTATGTAAGCAAATTTACAAGGGAAGTGTGTTGGGGCAAGTCGGTCGAGGGCACCCTCGAAGAACGTATATCAACCAGATCTGCGATGTGCTAAAGGGAGGCCAAATTAAGAGTACCCGAAACCGTCGAGCTTGTATGACGAGAGTGATGAATGTTAGTGAAGCGAAAGAAGTGTGTCAAAATAGAAGCGAGTGGCGCTCTGTTGTCCCTGCCTACCCCGCAGGGAATAAGGCGTGACGGTTATGTATGTAGTGACCTGTCAGGTGACCTGCCTTTAGAAATATAGTGTTTCGTGTACCTACTCAGCTTCTTAAAAACCTACGGAACCAAAGCTGCGATACCCGCAGCATATGTGCAGTAATATTTCAATCCTTCGTCGACAAACCAAGATAACCCTGAACAGTAAACATCAGCCAAACGAGATGTTTTCACAATTCTCGCATTAGTATTATTTTCAACAGTTTTATTGTCATTTGTAACACATTGAATGAAAATGGTGCATGTGTGGGACGATATTGCGTGTCAGTGAAGTTACAGTGATTTAGTGTTTTAATATTTTATTGTTTCATGTAAACAATTTTATAAAAATTCTAAATTGTTTTAGGAGTTACGCAATGACGCGTTGTTTCTGTACATTCACGAGAAGGATTTAGATTGTTCTTCACATGTTAAGAAAGAAAACTATGGACACACACATCACGCTTGTAGTTCCAAATGGGATAGGCAGAGCACACGAACCGCTACATTGACAAATGCAAAACCCATGACTTTTTCACTTTTTATAGACACGTCTAGCATATTGTTCAGGATTTAAGTTCAGAGGTATTATAGTAACAGGTTTCTAGCCTGTCGCCTAGAGTATACATAAACCTACCCTTAGTTACCTCCTACGGCATCCACGGAACAAATATTACACTTTCAATTGACAGTTTTGTGACCCAGTACCAGTACAGACCATACATTTTGTAGGGACTGCCACAAAACTGATTAATAAATTTTGTTTGGCACATCCATACCAATATATAAATGTGAAAGTGTGTTGGTTTGTTTGTTTGTTTGTCCGTCTTTCACGGCTAAACGGAGCGATGGATTGACGTGATTTTTTAGGTAGAGATAGTTTAGGGCATGGAGTGACATAGGCTACTTTTTGTCTCTTCAAAACCCCCCATTTTCATAAAATGAGGGGTGGAAGTTTTCAATGTAGAAAGCTATAAATTGGTATGTGTGCTATCTCTTCTGCGATACCCCGAATTTAACGCGAGCGGAGCCGCGGGCAAAAGCTAGTTAAGAATAATTAAAGCAAAACGAGTAATTTTTCTGTGCCTAAAAGTATTACAAAGGATTTTACTGCAGATAAACAAGCTTTATGTCAAACTCAAGGCAATTGTAGCTATAAATAATATAAATAAACTAGTAAATAACTCTTTAATGTCAGTAGGTGGTAATTATAATACAAGTGGCATATGAGTGAAGGCAATTATAAAACCATATTAATTGCGCTCTACTTAATTCAAGTTTCTTCATACAATCACTCTTACATTACGCCTAAAGGGGTAGGCAGAGCTTACGAAACGTAGACAAAACGCTCCGTGGCCACTTGTAGCTTATTTTTTATTTAGGTTTTAAGTTGGTAATTTTTCTGTAACCTCTGATATCCGCGGATACGGATACGGATATCCGGAACATCACTAGTTCCAACCATACAGAAGAATTCTGCACTTCAGTCTCTCACAAAACCACTCAGAAATAATAAAGCGTTGTTATAAAATGCCTTAAGGCACTAATTGCCCTAAAAAGATTAAAGGAACCCAGCAAAGTGTTCGAAACGCGTCGACAACGCAATTACAGTAAAAAGTTAATATTTGACGCTGGCAATTATACCGGTGACGGATGACTGCGGTGTCAGGATTTTAGACAGACTGTAGGGTTGGCACAGCAACGCGCGAGTCGACTGTCTGTCACTTTCTGACGCCTGTAGTTAGAATGAGACATATATACTACCAGCTTTCCGCCCGCGGCTTCGCCCACGTGGAATTCGGTTATATTGCGGTATAAAGCACAACATAATATATTTTAGATTGTTATAAACGACACACAGCGCCATCTCCAATCCATCCATCAAACAAACTATATTTTTGTTTTCCCTCGGGAATATTAATTTTTTCCGGGATAAAAAGTACCCTATTATTTAATCCGGACTTTTAACTTTACGTCTGCAAAATTTCAAAGCAATCGGTTCAGTAGTTACGGCGTGAAAGCGGAACAAACAAACAAACTCAATTTCCGATTTATAATATTAGTAAGGTGTAAGGATGTATAGTCCATCTCGCGCGCATGTCTACCTGCGCCCTGTCATGCTAATATGACTTTTAGGTTTTCGTAACAAAAGTTGTAGTAAATTGTAGTAAAATGCTTTGAACAGTGATTATTACAGTGGTCGGCAATAAACTTGACAAGATTTTAAGCGGTGGGGGTACGCGCACCGCTTTTTTCGGTGCGAACTTACGCTCCTTCTCCCAAAATTTGGCTAAGATTATTGACCACTATTATACCAGTTTTATACCCCTCTGAAATCCCAATTTTGCATTGTATAAAAGCGCATGAAGCTGTTGCTTCTGCTTGATTTATATACAGGGTGGCCGAAAATTGACCGTGTCTGAAAACCCTGTAAAATATTTTCTGAAAATTTTCATTATTAACCTTGTGGGGGACAAAATCATCGCTTTTCGAGTCATTGCGCCCAGTGTTTTACCTACTTTACGTTCCGTACGCAACTTCCGTTAGTCGGAGCGTACGTACATGCAATCGTTGGACATTGCGATGCTACGCGATTGACTAAAAAGCGAAGTACAAAGGACTGGGAAATATTTTCACATTTTCGTAAAAAAATAATTACATGAAAATTCCGGGATAAAAACTTCACATGGGTTTTTAGACGCTTTTATCCGACCACTGGTTAAAATATACATATACATACATACATACATATAATCACGCCTGTATTCCCAAATGGGGTAAGCTGAGCACACAAATCGCTACATAGACAAAACGATGACTCTTTCACATTTTGTGGCCACTTCTAGCATATATTATACTAGTCAGGTTTTAAGGTGGCAGCCAGGTATAATAGGGACAGGTTGCTAGCATGTCGCCTAAATGTACCTTAACCTATGTCCTAAGTCGCCTCTTACGACATCCACGGAAGATATGGAGAGGTGTTATTCTAAACCCGACACCACGCGGGTTAAAATATTCATGGTCAATTTCCGGACACCCTGTATATAAAGTTATAAAATCTGAGGAGCTAGACCGTATCCTAAGTGTCTGGAATAACCTGTAATATAATAATACGGCAGATCCACTTAGGCTAACCACGGCACTTAGTTGCCGCGTCGGCTTTAGACCGGGAGCCGGGACGCAGTTTAGACGTGTTATTTTTAACATATACATACACATTACATACATGACCGTCACGCCTTATTCCCTGCGGGGTAGGCAGAGACAACAGAGCGCCATTCGCTTCTATTTTGACATACTTCTTTCACTTCACTAACATTCATCACTCTCGTCATACACGCTCGACTGTTTCGGGTACTCTTAATTTGGCCTCCCTTTAGCACATCGCTGATCTGGTCGATATACGTTCTTCGAGGGCGCCCTCGACCGACTTGCCCCAACACACTTCCCTTGTAAATTTACTTACATACCCTTGCTTCATCCATTCTCTCCACATGCCCAAACCAACGCAGCATATTTTTAAAATTATTATTTATCACTTTCACACACACACACATACATCACGCTACATAGACAAATCAATTATTATTCCACGTTTAAAAACCACTCCAAGTTTATTTTTCAGGTTTTAGCTTAGTGATTGGTCGCTCAGTAATTGGTCGCTTAGTGGTTGGTCGGTTAGTATTTGGTTTCTTAGTGATTGTTCGTATAGTGATTAGTCGCTTAGTGATTGGTCGCTTAGTAATTGGTCGCTTGGTGATTAGTAGCGCAGTGATTGGAAACAAAACGAAGTGCCGGTATGAGACACGTCTTATTACTATAAGTTGACACCTAACTAGTAGAGCTGTGTACTGTACAATGAGTTAACACTGTCCGTACTCGCTACCGACGGTTTAAACCATTTGTATGGAGCAATTTAATAAATATTTCCATCGTCAGCTCCCAGCCCACGGCGTGTAACGAGCGCTACATAATTATGACGCGTCGCAACGCCGCCGAGCGCCTCAATCACTACAGAGGAACAGACAGACTACTCACTATAGTCACTTTAGCTCCGCATCTCATTGCAGCTTGCAAGGTGACCAAGCGCGAGTAGTGATTGGTGATTGGTCGCTTAGTGATTCGTCGCTTAATGATTGGTCGCTTAGTGATTGATCGCTTAGTGGTTGGTTGCTTAGTGATTATTCGGTTAGTGGTTGGAGTCTTAGTGGTTAATCGCTCAGTTATTAATAATTTATTTATCTACAGTATTCTTAAAGTGGATTCAATTGTTTATTTTTAAAAATATGAGTACTCTTAAGTGTCGATTTAGTTAAACAAGCATGAAATTTGATCGTGCCATAGATAAGTCGCTCTAATCCACTTTTTCGTATAGAATAAAACAGTTACTTGCGAGTAAACTAACATATTCTAGGGGTCTCACCAAACCAGTCGACGCCTTTTCGCCAAAACGCGGGTAGAAAAAGCTTTATGTCAACGCAAAAAGGGCGAACAAGACGTCAATTGGCTCGGCTATTCTCGGCCGAGGGAGCCGAGTCAATTGACGTCTTGTTCGCCCTTATTGCGTCGACATAAAGCTTTTTCTACCCGCGTTTTGCCGAAACGGCGTCGACTAATGTGGGGAGACCCTAAGAGTAAAATTTACTCTCGTCTGGTTTGGTGACGCACCTTTATTGTAAATTTTTTTCAGACAGCTGCTTTCTTTACTATTTTCACCACAAAATTTTCAAACTAAGAACGCTATTTTAATTTTCTACTCGCGTCACAAACCGAACAGGCTGTTCTCTCTGGCCCTCCGTAATTATGAGGTGTCAGAACGCAGCGTAATTCCGCGTCAAAACGTCGCGCGTAATTGCCGGGCGGAAATGACGCCGGACCGCGGCCTTTCGTCCGCGGGACCTGACGCTGATAGCTTTACGCAACTTTTTTTTAATTTAATGAGCTGAGATTTTTCTGTGTTGCCAGCGTTTATGTCGTTTAGGTTGGTTTTATTCTTAGGTTGCAACACTGTCGTAAAAAAGGAGTAAGTTAAGTTTGACGTTAGGTCTGATTTGTGGTGTTGGGTTTGGAATGGATGGATCTTTGGCCTCCCCTGCAGACTAGAGGGCCATAGAGTCTAATTCAAGCTAGAGCTTCTGAGTGTGCCTGAATTCCATATTAACTACGAGCTTGTGAAGGAAAATTCAATTTTATGTCTACACAAGCATAACGTCTCTATTTCCGAATGGGGTAGGCAGAGCAAACGAAAAGTTTCACAATTTGAAGCATAACTTTCAGGTTTTAAGCTAAGCGATAAGTTGCAAGCCTTGATCTACTTATCTTTTAGGCGCATTTTACTACATCCACAGATGAATTGGAGAGGAGTTCAACCAACGCACTCTAATTGTCGCACTTTCATTTATAGCTGTTTTCGTGCAGAAAACCAGCTCGTTAAAACCGTTTATTAAAACGCTTTAAACCACCAAGGTTATTGCCGCGTAGTTGACATTTTTAATATCACTTACAAAGTATTTGCAGCCACTTTACAACCGCCTCTGAAATACGACTTGACAGACGCCAAAATGACTCACAGCGTAATTTGTTGACGGGTATCTCTCCTAATTAACGTCGCCATAAAATTAATATATTCAGTTCATTTTCATGACTAACTAACTTTGGCACGGCGTCCGGGATTACACGTGGACAAACTTATATTTGCCGTTCGGCTTGGCGCCACAGTCAAAGGGGAATTGTAAATGTTCGTCTAATTGCGTTGGTTGCGGTTTTCGCCGTCTGCTTGTGTAACTTTGTAGCGGTCCGGCGATGACATCTGAGCGTCAGTGACATTGTGACATGACAGTTGTTTATCAGAGAAATGACATGCACGGCTTTTAACGGGTAATGACATGCGGTTAACATTATTGTGACAAGTATGAATTTCTTTCGGCTGTTGGCGATAAATTAAGTTATGTGGATGATTTGTTGGTGATTACGATGGTGTTTATTATCTGAATGAGTGATTAGAGCGGTTTGACTCGCGAACCGAAACGACGTTGTTCTTATTAAACGGTTTTACTTAGCTTACCCCGTTTGTTTTAGTCTTTATTCTTTGATCTTTGGTCTTTGTTGGTTCAAATTTAGAAA
>BHDV01060373.1:237807-252812 GCA_005406045.1 Adoxophyes honmai | reverse complement strand
GTTTTTTACATCGAGATTAGCTCAACATGTTTCGAGTTGTCCATCCGTTGCCGTGGCGCCTAGCCCCAGATGATGGGTCACGGATGATTGGTCAATTCAAGTGGACGAATTTCTTTTTGTACTTAATGACAGTAAATCTTTACACTATACCGACCGCTGTATTGTGTCCTTCACACTGTTGCTGTGGACGAACGCAGCATGCATCGAATGACTCCGAGTAATTACCGCTTTATTTACTCAAAAGTTATAAAGAAGCAAAACGTGACATTAAAATTGTAGGTGTATGACACTTAAACGATTTAATTATATTTAACCTTTGAGTAACCCAGAAAAACACAATTACAAAGCATTTTGTAATTCCGACATTTTTTACGTACAGCAACACATTCCCAGCATTTCCTGGGCATGCCACTTTACACAGACCCTTCGTAACTCTTACAAAAGCTAATAACAATGAGCAAAGCTATTAGAGACGCAGGCCAAGTCTGAGTGGTCGAGTCATTACCTGGGTTAGTCTAAACCTGAAAATGGCCACTTTGTACTTTTGCTTTGCCTCAGAACCGCAACAAAGCCCATAAATTATATTATGAAGGTGGCAGAGACAAAAATAAACTATTTGGACTTTAAAATTACGCTGTTTGTGACAGTATGTTCACCCGTGATACAGAAACATGTAGCTACGAACTGCCAACTGCAAGCTTGGCACCTTTGTATAGTTCAGACTTTTAGGTACTTAAAAAAAGGTAAACAAACCGTTACAAACCCGACAAAGTCAAAAATCACGTAAGGTATGTGTTGCTACATTAAATATGACACTTTCTATTTTAGTCGCATTACATTCCCAATTTAATGCGACTAAAATAGAAAGTGTCGTATTTAATGTAGCAACACATACCTACCTTTCGTGATTTTTGACTTTGTCGGGTTGGCTTTGTTTGTTTCCCTTTTTTTAAGTACCTAAAAGTCTGAACTATAGACATAATTCGGCAAAATTATAACTGCCTGGGTATCGCGGTTCTTTAAACAGACGGACAAACAACAAAGTTTTGGTAATAGGCTCGTGTTTTACCCTTTAGGCAAGGAATTTAAAAAACGGAGCCACGAGTAACTAGTATAATTGCGACTGTAACGACATAATTTACCAAAACAATCATAATTGGTGTCGACCTTGCAAGATTTTCATACATTATTAAAATAACAAAAAACGAGATCATATCAAAACACATTTGTTATTTATTTATTCCACTTTGTAATGAATATGTAACAATCTTAACAATAATTACTCATATATCGTCAAAGTAAAAAATATAAAACAAATTTTATAATAAGAATTACACTTTTTTGTCCTGCTAGCATTCCAAATAAATCCATAAAGAAAAAAAGTGAACACATTTTTCGTTTCTTTACTTGCAGAAGGTATGACCTTCCGAACTATTGTTTCCACTATACCTAACAATAATCATAATCTATTATGACAAAAACTAATAAAAAAAAGACAAGTAAGTCGAGGCCGCCATCAAAGAACGAACATTGTGTTATTAGGTTTAGATCTTCCTTCCTTTCTTGTAGGTATTTCTAATAGGAATTTCTCATTACCACGGGAACAAAACGTCATCCATTTTCCTTGCAAATGCTAAACCTGGTAAAATATTAGGTGTAAAACTACGTAACAACCAATTACTAGAGATAGTTAAGCGTTGGAGTTACCTTACGTAACTTTCCTGAGACGTGTACTCGTAAAGTGACAAGAAATAGAGTCGTAACGGGAAAGGACTTATGGAGAGAAAAGTTGAAGAAGTAGGAGAAGGTTGAATTGTGACTTTAATTCACTGTTTTTTTTTTTTGGATCCAACTGAAGTGGTTTGAAATTTAAATGGGGCTTAAACGTTTTATAGTCAAAAGTATATTTTTTATTCATTTTGAGAATTCTTCTTCTCTTTCATCTTCTTTTTCAGCTAGCAGTTGTATGTAATCACAAAAAAATATTTAAAAATGCAGATTAAATGATAGTCGGTGATGAATTGATATACATAGTTAGTTAAAAAAATAAAATTATTGATAATACATTTTACAAATTAAAGAAATTACTTAATCGATGTTTCTTTGGTAATGTGATGAATTCCCCTTAATGATGCATGACTGATTCTACGATGATTAGGTTAGATATAAAAGGTAAAACAAAAGACAAAAGTATAAAAACGTTGTATATTCAGTGCAGTCGCATATTCACGTTACTATCAATATAAATTTCGGCAGGATACTAAATTTTGCTGACAGATCTTTACCAGCCAGCGTAGTTGGCACCGTAAGCTCCACGGTTGTATGCATTACCATAGGCTGCGTTGCCATAGGCAGCAGCGCCATAGGCTGCATTGCCGTAGGCAGCGTTACCATAGGCAGCGTTACCATAGGCAGCATTGCCATAACCAGCGCCATAGGCACCACCGTAGGCACCGCGTCCGTAGGCGCCGTTAGCGTAGCCTCCGTAGCCGGCGTACCCAGTGGACGTAGGGTGGTTGATGCGGTACTGGTATGAAGACACTTTAGATCCAGAGTAGCCGTTTCCTAGGCCACCGAGTCCACCGAAGCCAGTGTTGCCGAGGCCGTTGTAGCCGGCTCCGTAGCCTAGGCCAGCGCCATGGCCAGCGTATCCGCCATTGTAGCCTGCTCCATAGCCGCCATAGCCGCCGTAGGCGCCGTTAGCGTAGCCGAGGCCAGCGCCATAGCCGCCGTAGCCGATCCCGGAGCCGTAGGCACCGCCAGCGTAGCCAAGGTTTGACCCGTAGCCAAGGCCAGCACCGTAGCCAAGAGCTGTGCTGTGACCGGCTAGGCCGGCGTTAAGTCCTCCGGCACGAGTGAAGCCGAAGAGGCAGGCAGCGATGAGAGCAATCTGAAAGCAAAAGGGATTGTTAATATTGATAGCAGCCAATAAACACAAAATCTTTATTTGAAACTGATTAAAAGAAACCTGATGAGTTTTATTTGTAAAATAATATCTTTTGTTTTACCTTAGCGAACATGTTTGTTGTTGTTGCTTCAAATGTGATGATTTGAATGATTCCAAGTTATCTCTGGCCGGCTTTTATATTCAAAAAGTAGGATACCAAACATTTTTTGCCAAGGCTCGTTTCAGGCACCGAACCGTGGCGAGATTAGTTTTTTGCAGCTCGCTAGTCTCAAAATTATTAGACTCTGTCGAATAATATAATTACATTATCTCATTACGTGTTGTTTCGTAAATTTTGTATGCGATAACATCTCAAACTGGTTCACCCTTGAATTTTTTACTAATTAACTCCCGTAGTTCTCTCAAGTTAATGATTTGTGAAAGATTAATGGGTTTTGCGGCAATGTTTACATCATTCTCAAAACAGCAGTATAAATTCTTGAACAGATCTTGCGTGGTACTTAAACCATTTTCTCACTCATTAAGATTGGACGTGGCTTAAAGTTGCCATTAGATTTTATAAGCTTGTCTATTTCGGTGGTTTAAGTCGAAGGGCCCTAACCCTACAAAAACATCGCATTAGTCACTTGAAAAAACCGATGCGTAAATCACGAAGTAAGGCCGGGGAGGCATCGGCCCGAATACGTATCAATGTGCCATCCAGTGCACTCCGCCGTCTCTCAGGTCGTAACGTTACAATTTTACGAGCGGTTTTATTACTAGACGCTTTCGTGCGCGATTACCCTCCAGAGTGAGTTTCGCTGTTAGATGCCCTGTAACACGAACCGCTACCCCATAATATCCCCTACCGCATTGCTGGCAGCGCGTCGTATCGCTGTCCGGCTACTCAGCCAATATTTCAAGACGAACGGGAGAGCGGTAATGTATATTGAAATTAATGGGCCGTCGGTCCGCATTGGACAGCGTCAGCAATTACAATTTTAACGCGTGTTTTATTATCACGGCCGTCTAATGTACTACTCCGTACATTAATTTATCACCCTCTGTTTACGAATGCCTTGACAATTTCAATGATGTACACCGAATCGGTGGCCAGTGTAGCGTGAGCTGTCTGCCGTTGTTAGGGCTTTGGCGTCGGGCACTTTTAAGGTTGATGCGTTCGGTTGGAGGGGTCTGGGTGGGTTGGTTGTTGTGTACAATCGTTTGGACAGACAAGCGATGGACATATCAAAGGCTGGGCAACTGGAAATGCAGTAGTTTCGATTGAATCGGGAGACGTCTGCGGCTGTCTGTGAGGCAGGGTTGATTGGTACGTGTCTGCAGATCTGATACGTTGCACTGTTTGCCTGTGGCTGAACGTTTTGCGAGGTTGGAATTGAGTCAGAGCTTTGAGCAACGAACATGAGTCTGTAGCTGTTTTGTTGATTTTAGAGGATTGAGAGAAGGCCAGGTAAGGCTAGAAACGTGTCAATGGGAATATACGATGATGCGTAGTTTCTCTGCGGTTAAAAAACAAATGGAAGAGGTATAATAGTGACTGATTAGACTATCACCTAGAGGACACCTTGATCTATTTCTTTAGCCGTCTATTGCGAGATCCACCGAGGATAGGAAAGTGACATTTGAGTTTTAAGAAAGTTATTTGAAATTGTACTGTCTTACCATAATAAAAAATCGTCTATCGCTTCAAGTACATCTAAGCCTATCTTAGTCGCCACGTACGATGTTCACGGATAAAAATGAGCTGTTATTTTAAACAAGATATCACGCATTATAAAAAAAACGTGAAATAGTCATGGTTCGTCCGTATCATGTTTTGTGTGCTCTGTCAAATTTAAATAGCTTACTTCTTAAAGCAAGTTTAGATCGACATGTTTCGAGCTGAAGCGGCTGTTGCCAAACGCACAGCGCGCCACCGCTCTGTCCTATAAAAAATAAACTTCGCAACTATTAGGTATACCTACAATTGAGCAGATTGCCAGCCCTCAGTAATAGCGTTTGATTATACGAATCAATTCGTTCCTTGTATTTGACATCGCGTGATCGCCGACAAATGACATGTACTCATTACGTACATTTTGACATGCCACTGTCAACAGCATTCCCATGGGTTATCATTACCGTGACATGTGTCGGCGGTGACACGGTAATGAATAGCGCGTAATGACATGCGAGAATGACAATTTTGTAGGAAGTTCTTTATTTACTTGAACGTTGGTTGCCAAAAGACTTATAATTTTGCAAATGTTTTAAATAACATTAAGAGGCGACTAACGGAATAGATTAAGGTATACTTTAGGTGATATCCTATCACATACATACATACATACCTACATACAAATCACGCCTGCATTCCCAATAGGGGTAGGCAGAGCACAACAAACGCTACATAGATAAAACGATGACTATTTCACGTTTCGTAGCCACTTCTACCATATATTATTAGCATATATCCTATCAACCTGTCACTATTATACGTATAACAAACAACCAAGTTAAAACCCAAAAAAAATGAATAAAGGGGCCATGGAACGTGAAATAGTCATAGTTTTGTCTATGTAGAGTTTTGTGTGCCCTGCCTATCCTGTTTAAGAATACAGGCGTGATCTAATCCCAAATTAAGATTTTAGGAATATGAGAGGGTTTGGTTTTAAACACATTTAATAACTTCGTCGTCGTGCGCAGGTTTTCTCGCGATATTATCTCTCACCGATTATTTCAAATTCTATTAGGCACTTAGAAGTTTTGAACCCATAACCCTCTACGTAACAGGCTACAGGACAAAACTACAGGCTGTTACGGGTTCGGAAATATGCATTTAAGTAGCAACTCGTATTAAAAGACGAACAAAACGTAAACATGACAAATTTAACCCCTAAAGTGCCATGTTTGTCAAAAACATCATTACCATCGTTTCAAAAGTCGGCTGAGCGTGTTTCCGTCCAATAAATCAAAAAGCCATTCCAATGGAGGAAGATATAAATCAATTTATGCAAAGTTTACAATGCGCACTTCGCATGTCGGCGCTCAATTTGCTGCTACCCTCGTAAATTATATCAAATACCTAATGTTTGAGGGAATTTATTATTTCTGTATCGACGTGCTTTATGAGCGAGATGAACGTGTGTATCATTTGGGTGCAGGGTCAGCTAAATTAGAACCGGGCCAGTCAAATGATAATTAAATTCAGTCTTGGAATATATCACTCTTAACTCACGAGTATATCAATATTTTAAAATTAAAGATAACATTAAATAACATAAACTTTATTTCATAACAAGCTATTATTTTGTTAATAAAACGAACTAAAAAGTTAAAACTTAACTAGCTCTAACTTTAAATATAACAAACACTTTATAAGTTCATAGTAACCTTAAACGACAATTAAGCTTTTTGTCTACGATAAAACAATATATAATTATATTATCAAGTGAACCCATATGTTACAGTAGGCATAAACTCCTGATCCACATGATATCTACCACTATTTCCACATCCTATTTCAACAGCACATAACTTGCGTCTGCTCATTAAATCCGGTATCAAAGTGCGCTGACATATTTACAGCTAACTCAGAGTTATGACTTATGAGACCACGGATATGAGAGATTTAGTGCCATAAATATTGGTGTAAAATACAAAATGTCTAAAAGCGAAACCGGGAATTAATACTTTAAACTGTTCGGTGAATTTAATTTTAATGTCTGGACTAGACTTTAATTACATGTTAATGGTAGCTACGCTAATACTATACTAACTAAATTAATACTAGATATGTTTTGCAACATTAACTCGTAATTTCGGTAGGCAACGGTAATAAAATTAATATTTCCGAATTTTTCCACCCATCCATCCATTGTGTGGCGTCGGAATAGAGTAACATCTCTCCATTTCTTTCGTAGATGTCGTAAGAGGCGACAGACTAGCAACCTGACACTATTAAACCTTTTAACCACAAGAAATTGACCTCCCAAAAAAAACGTTAAAAAATTCTCGCAGTAGTACATTCGAATTTAATTAAGAAGTAAAGCTTAGCTCGAATCTCACAAGTAAACCATATTTACGGCACTAATTAAAAATCAGCCGATATAAAATGTTAATCAAGCATCAGGAAAATACTTAAATATCATCTCATTTCACGTTTAACCCTAATAAAGCGGAGAGGCGTGCAACGGATTTTTTAATTTTCCTTTCGGTACTAAGTAATTAATGGATTAATTGTACCGGAATACGTTACTGGGTACCAGCTCTTTTTTGGCCTTAAGATTTTCATAAATATCACGCCTGTATTCCCAAGTGGGGTAGGCAGACACACGAAACGTTAGATAGTTAAAACCACGATTTATAATGTTTTGTGGCGATTTCTGGCATAACTTTAGATTTTAACATAAAGAGGTATAATTAGTGTTAGGTTGATAGCCTGTCGCTTAAAGCATACCTACCTATTTTTTTATTGCCTCTTACGATATCTGCAGGAGAAACGGAGAGGTGTTATTGTAAGCCCGACACCAAAAGGGTGGGTAAAGATTTTCAATAGACTGAAATTTGCTAAAAGCCATACTATGAGATCGAGTCGATTTAAAATTACATTTCAATTAAAGAGATCCTTTGGGAAGAGAAGCAAATTTACTGGCTATCAAATTCTTCAGAGTATTACTGTAAAAACAATCGTTTTTTGTAAAATATAACTCACAATTATAATATTAATGTATTTTCTATTGTAGTTTTATAACGAATCGCGATCAACCTTAGAAATAAATTTACAGCCATTTTCACATATAGATTTGAAAATGGCTGTTGTAATGTCCGATTTTAGAATGGGTCCTTTGCTCGGTTTCGCATTTCTGAACGCAGCTTACGCGGCGCGGTTGTGTTGGCAACACAGAAGAGGCCCGGAAAGGGTTCGGCCATTTTGGTTGACTTGACATTTCGTCTTGTTCGGCGTCTGTGCTGTGACAATGGCCGCGATATGCGCGTTACCGTAATTTTATGAATCGGTGAGTTTTTAAGATTTCCTAAGGAAATTATACTTTGTTTGCGAGCTGGCGTCGTGTGGTTTTGATCGTAGCATCGAATCTCATTTGTTTTTCACTTTCCCAGATTCGGGCTAAGGCCCGCCTCTTTGTCGTGTGGGGGCACGTGTTGGGGTGATGTTATACGCCTTCCCCGGCGTTGATATGGGACTACGGGGCTGCTGCCGCGGTATTCCTTTTCCGCCGGGGTGAGTTTATTGAACACGTGGTTCTCGTCATCCAGACGAAGCAGTAGACGCGTTCCCTCTGATCGCGCGGACACTTTAGTTCATCATGTTTAACCTGGTTGTTGTTATCGTAGGGAGGCGTTATGAGGAGGCGTTTTTGGGCACGCGTTTCGGACGGGCACGCGTTTCGGACACGCGTTTCGGGTGACGCGTTTGGGTCGCCTGCCTTGGGGCTGCGTTGCAGAGGCAACGACCCTGTCTTCATCCTCGCCTGGACCGGTGTGGCGAGCTCAGCTGGCCTCCCGTGAGAGAGCTGTTTACGCGAGGCAGCTTTCTTAAGAGAGGTCCTGGCATCCATCGGTCCGGACGGGCCTTAGTTCGAGGTAGCAATTTTAGTATATTCTTGGAGCTGTGGATGCCGTGCTAGCCCGATGGCTCGGTTAGGCCAGTGGTGACGTCTGCGGTGAAGCTGTGCACGAGACGGCTTTCCCGGAGAGGTCACCCGGCCAGCCGGTCACGGTCATAGTACTTGGTTGCCGGCCTAGGAGCGGCTGAGAAACCTAAGCTGGTTATAAGAGTAGTTTTTCACATATTAACAAGGAAAGTTGACAGCCAAACACGCCTGTGGCCCTGTTATTACATTATTGTTTAAACTTATAGTTTAAAAGACTGATTTAGGTTACTAAGCCTGTTTATATTGTTGTGTCTGGTTCTACTGTGACCAATAAATGTTATTATAACCTATTGTTTTATCTTATTTGGAATACACCAGCCATTTTACCTTACACTGTACATATATTTCTTTAATTCGCCACTAGTGGCGTGTTGCGAAATGGACGAAAATCGATTATTACATTAATATAAGTAATCTTCAGCATCTTAAATTTATAATTAATACGTGTATCAAGAGAATAATTTACACCAAACGCTTTCAAATAGCTGAATCTGATCAAATTAAAACAAATCTAATTCCGCTTAATATTCTGTTGAAATAACAAGTAATGACCGCGAACAAAGCTTTGATCAGTGACTAAGCTCCGAGTAATTACCTTAGCCAACTCAACCGAGAGCTAAATCATAATTAATTACCGTAATAATGTAGGAAGAGGTAAGCCGTTCGGAAATAATCATTGAACAAACCGTGGAGGCGGAAAACGAAAACAGCCTCCTCTGACAGTTAAAGTACAACGAATACGACTAAATCGCTTTATTAACACTAAAATATTCTTAAGAACGACCACCTTGACAGAGTTAGGCAGTAAATTAACATCAAAACCTCACAAAATTATTGTGACCAAGTTAGTTTTGTAGTTAAAAATGGCGCTGTCATCGGGATTTAGTTTGAAGTTTGTAAGCTCACAAGTTGGTTTAAAATTTCTCCACAGGTTCGAAATAAATTGGTGGCGATGTAACCCTTCCCCTGCTCACGGCGGTCCAGTCCCCCGTGGCGCATCAAAACCGCTTTGAACGTTCGAACATTATCGTAAATATTGTGGTATTTATTCATATTTTCGGGTACAAACAATTCAATTCACGCTCCAACTGCTAATTGGGCATAAATCGTGGTAAAAATATTCAATAAGCTTCTCACGTCAATAAATATTTTAACTGAATGCCTTCATTTGAATGCGTGTTTACCGGCGCGTAGAACGCCTTGTCGAACTTGATTGGATATTAAATAGAATCAAAGCAAGCAACTGGATTGTTTAACAACAAATTTGAGTTAGTTGAGCTAGAGTCTCATTTGAACTTGATCGGTATTCTGACTTAGGCCGTTTTTCTTGTACGCGTACCATTTGTCCCAAAACATTGTATTGAGAGGTTTTGTTCGCGTGTTTTGTTTTAAGTTCTCGTTCGAATGCGTGACTTCAATCAAACGTTTGATTAATTTAATCGTACCTCTTGAATTATTTCGTCGGTATTACGATTTTCACGCGAAAGGCCGTTCTAGCGTGAATATATTTGGTTTAGTATGCAGGTTAATTTGAACACGTGACTAACTGAGTCGTTATGAAAATAAACACGAACAGTGGCATGGAATGGAATGAGGAATTATAATATTTTACTAACGACATTCGTTACCAGCTCGAGTTTTTTTTTCACTTTGTGTTAGTATCATTTACACAGTATTGATATACTTCACCAGTATGAATACTTTAGTTTTACAAAACAAATTAAACATAAAAAAGGAACAACTTAAATTAAATTTAGGAAACTAAACTACAATAAACTAATCCTAAAATATACCTAGAACTGTTATTAAGGAATGAAACTTCCATAATGGGAGTAATAAATTGTATTTTTAAATTACAAAGTAAAAAAGCTGAATTTGAATAAAAAATAATCTTATACTTTGTTTTATTTGAAACTAATACTGCAAAAGTACAACAGTGCTTCATAAATACTAGTATTAAATGAAAAAACAGAGCAAAGGTTAGACGAGCAAAACAATTATATCAGTAACTCGGCGAAGTCAACATAAACAATAGTTTTCCCATCATTATTTTCTCATCAATCCTCGAACGCTCACTAAATCATTAATCACTCAATAATCATCCTACAAGAGACTTGACGTTCACAAAAATTCTGACGAAGACGTAATACACATACTAAGTTGCCGAACAACTGCTAGGCCCTGATCACCAAGTTACACAAACTTACTAACCATTTAAGTATTAGATAGACACTACTACCTACTAGGTTCACATACTAACCCCTTGAATTAATTTGTAAACTTGTCCAATTATTCAAATGTAAATAAACAAAAGAAAAACGTTTATCAAAATTAAAATTAAGATAAGCAATAAATAACTCGAGTCTTAAATGGCCGCTGTAACCTCTTATTTGTATATTACTCCCATAATAGTACTTCACAACCCTTAAATGAATGAAACTCGTTTAGGCCCTCATAAAAAAACAAACGTGTACCGAAATTCAAATGTACCAGTTTAAGGGTTCCATCGGTCACATTTCGTGTAAAGCCGTATACACATGTTAATGCGGACGGCTCCCACAATAACGTAATAATGGTGGATTTGTGACTCACGTCAGGTGGTTAGTGTACTTAACCCTTTATCGCGACACGCACGCGGGACGTGACGCCATTAGGGTAGGGCTGCGAATGTACCGGTTTTTATTTGTACCACTTTTTGTGGTAATAGTGACGTTTGAAATTAAAAGTTTTGTTTAGTACTTAAATTGGGACTAACTAATAAAAAAATAGTTTATAGAGTTAAGAAAATTAACAGTCATGTATTTAGCGTAACTCCACGCTCAAATTTTTTATTAATTTTCATCTTTGTGTGTTTGTGAGTCATTGCCGCATACAAATATAGTAAAATAACAGCCACTTAGAAGAACATTTTTAGCTATCTTATTATACTACAAAGTAAAAGTTTTTTTAGATTGGTTAGTAAGATTCATGTTCAAAACTAAAAGGATATTTGTATGAATTGACGATACTGCTAAAGTTTGTTGAATATTGATTATTTGATCTCCTTACACTTACTTAATCTAATTACTATAGGTAATTTGCGTCTAGCAATATTTTGGTACCATTTTCAGTATCTGTACCGAAATTAAAAAACCTGGTACATTTACATCGGTACAGCCCACATCTCAGCGGCGAGGCGATACAATGGCCACCGCCAGCCCGACAGGGTTAATATTCTTTTCAAATTCGTGATCTAACAGTTACGTGCGACGTGTTCGGCCTTTGTGCTTATGTACCGGTTTGTGGTGCAGTCTGACGCAAAAGTGAAAATACAAAAAAAGTGATGGCTTATTTAGATTGAAAAAAAAAACTCATGTATTGTTTCTTTGCATTTTTACTATTTTTCTGTATAATGATTATAATGTGGCTGCAAATCGTGAAATTACTTGACTATTGACTAGGTATTTGACGTTTAGTGTGCTCTGCCTAACCCATATGGGAATATTGGCGTGATGTATGTATGATAATGTCAAATAGGTTGAATAGAATAGGTGCGACGACAGTATCAGGGTTGTGATATTTAAGTTTGCATATGTATTATAATTTATGCTATTTAGTTTGTAATCTTATTAGCTTAAATAAACGTTTTACTTTCTTATCTTAGAATCTAAGTAAAGAATATTCAGGAATAATAATTTCTAAATAAATTAGAATTTCTAATTTAAATAAAAACGAATAAAAATGTTGTGCTTATTATTAAATGTTGTACCTTTTTATACTTTTAGATCTGGAACTTTCATTTGACAACTTCAGAAAAAAAACCAAAGGCAGATTCTCTCACTAATAAAAATTCTCATTAATTATCTAAAGCTTTATGAATATTCTTGATCCAAACGAAGTTACGTAACAACTTTAGAAACTTCGTATTCTTTTTGTGTTCAAATGATAACCAAAATTTCAACACAAGTTCCCACTTTTCACAGCAACTGTACCCCAAGTTAAATTCAATACGCGTTTAAACTACAAACGCAGGCATCAGCGCTTCAATAAGAGATCAAATTATTTGATTATGCAAATTTAATTTACACATAAAAGGTATCGACTAAACGTAAGCAAATACTGTTATTGGTGCGTTTGGGTAAAGATATGTTAATAGTGTAATTGAATGGAAATAATCCCTGGGTCAGATTACACAATATTTGGTCAGTTTTGTTCCCAAGGGTACATATTTTGAAATCATTCAAATTTTGTATACCACTTTAGTTGAATCCATTGTCAATTTTTCAAAGATTTTGGATGTATTGGCCGAATTGTATGAAATAATGTTCGTTGAATGACACCACTATAATGTAATTCAAAATTATTTGAATAATAACGTTGTTGTGGTTATCATATTCTTCTGAGTATTACTGAGCACTGTTTGACCAAAACATACTTTTCGTCTAACGTAGGATCTATTAACAAAAAACGTAAGTAAGTAAGTAAACTTTTTAGTCTAAAAAAGCAAGAGAATAATCAAAAAAATAAGATGGTAAACATCATAATAATGTTTCATTCATTGATAAAGTTAATAATTAAGGGCGCTTACCCTTACCCACTTACACTTACCCGTTTTTTACACACAAAAAAATGATTAACGCGCAAGTAAATAGTGACTTGTTCCAAATTACGCAAGATCTAACTCCTTATTGTGACACCGTTCAGCCGTAAGTCAGAAATCAGTAAAGCACCTACATAGTAATGATTATTAATCATACATTAACGTAACATTATGTAACACATGCTCACGTTTGATCCCCAATCAATTCATAAAATAGATGCAGGATATTCTGCGAAATCTGATTTCTAGGCGATCAGCCGAACAAAGCGCTCGGCTGTTTCCGCCGGCGGTCGCCTGCGGCTCGGAAATTGCGATCCGTCGAGAGGGGAGAAATGTTTTGTTTTAATTCGGGAATCGATTTTGGGATTTTGTTTTTTTTGTACCTCAAATTTTACGAGGCGTTGGCAGGGTTAAGAGTGATTCTTTTGTTGGTTTTTCGCTGACGTGTATGTCGTGTTGACTTTTTTTGTCGATTAATTTTCACTTTTCCTGCTTTTTTTCGTCATAATCTTTCGCATGGAAAGAAGAAAATAAATGTCTAATAAACGACGATTAATTACATCAAGAGATGTCTTTACTAACCTTAGAAGACCTTTAAAATACGAGTTTAAATATCTAGTAAAAGTAGTGTACAAATGTCGTACCTTCTTCGAGTTTTATTCCTTCCCACATGTAAATAATGTTCAGGCTTAACATTATATTTCATGTATAAAAAGATACTATATTGTAAGACGAAGGAGCAAAATTCTGTGACGCTATACATACTAAATGTAAAGGTAAATTAAAATCAAAACAGTCCACCCTCCGAGGAACAATCGCCGCGGGCGCAAGAGAATTAAATCCCAGACTGATATAAATTGTAAATTACCCATTATTTTTGTGAGCAAAATGTATTATTAATACCAAAGTGTGTTTTTGTTTGGGTTACCTTTTGATTTTGGGGGAAAATAATAAATATGTTAATGTGTTGTGTTGATAACACGTGAATTGAGCGTGTACACAAAATATTAATAATCATGTAATTACATACTGTTACACTTAACTTTTTCATTTATTTAAAAACCAAAAATTATGCTAAATTTGGACATGAAACTACCCTGAATTAAAAAGTATAAAACCTCTCCATTTTTTCCGTAGACGTCGTAAAAGGCGACTAAATAAATAGGTGAAAGTTTATGTTTGGCGTTAGACTAGAAACCTTTTTACTATTGTACTTACATCTTAACCTTAACGAAACGAGGTAATTATGATTTCAGCCATGTTTCATGGCGTCTGCCTATCTCCATTTATGAATAATTACGAGAGGAAATAATAGTAAAACTTATAATATTTCCATAAATACATTTCTTATACAGATTCCCTTTCGCGCTATAAAAATAAAACAATAAAGACAAAATGCAAGAAAACTTTAAAACGTTTCCACGAAAGCGGCCACAAACGACCACTTTGCGACGGACAGTCCTAAAAACGTCAAAACTCAATTTAAACTTAGCGTTCCCGATGCAGCTGTAAAGTGAACGCCACGTCCTCCTTTGATTGCCACCCTGGACCGATTCGGACGTGGCGAATAGTTGCCATGCTAGATGTCCGTTATTTGGGAAATAGGTGGTCACTGCAGTTCGAGTGAAGTTCGAATAGCATTTGACGCTTTTAACCCGGTCATTACGTAGGAATTAACGGCAAAGAAATGCAAATGAACCGAGAAAGCTGAATTTTTGATATGACGTAGAGAATGCCCATAAAAGCTTAACTTGAAATTGTCGACCAAGATTTCCTATGCGGGTTTTCCGCCATCTTGAAAAAAAGGTTAAGATTGTTTTTTTGACAATAACTCGGCTATCCGACGAGATACGATAATTCTGTC
>BHDV01060373.1:165460-236204 GCA_005406045.1 Adoxophyes honmai | reverse complement strand
GGGCATTCTCTACGTCATATCAAAAATTCAGCTTTCTCGGTTCATTTGCATTTCAAAATGTGTATAATTCCTGTACTATTTATGTTTTGTGTTAATGAAGTCACAGTGATAACGAATGAGTGATGTATTTTTTTTATTTGGGAATCCTAAGGCAACTAGGTATGTACATTTTAAAGTGCGTTACAGACTACGCAGATGCGATAGTATTTTATCTGCGTAAATGACATCTTTCGATATAATTATGTCGGTTCGGTGCCAACCGATACTTTACCACAAAATATTGAGTTATCTGCGTTGTGTATGTTAGCTCATTGAATTGTAAGTATACGGCTATAGGAAGTGATATTGACAGATATGCGTTCAGATACAAATATATTATCGTATCTGCTTAGTGAGTGAAACGCTTAAGACAAGTTCAAACTTGTGTCATCATACTAAATAGCCTTTGTTTTTGTAAGGATTGCATTTGACAAAGCTTTCAAACTCTTTGCTATTCCAAATTAACAAGAGTCAACTGTTTATAAAAATACGAAGACCAACATTTTTCACGGTTCGAAACTTTAGAGAGACCTTTAAACCGTGCTCTCGCCATAAACAATCGGACAGACAAACAAATAAACACGGATCAAAGCGTTAACAGACAAGCGAACAAATTTAAAAGATGCGTGCCCGCAACTCGACGCGCGGGATTACCGTTATCTAGCCTCGTACACGCGCAAACACGGGGGACACCACTAGTGTTTATGTTCCGAGTTGCGAGGAAACATTTGCTCGCGCTCATGTGATCCTGGTACTTTGAAATGAAGAATGACACTCTAATGTGAGGAAAACCTGCACACGGTGATGTGATCTTCTGATGTTGTCTGTGACGTTCCCAATTGGCGATAAGTCCGCGCGTGAACTATTGCCGAAACCCTTTCAAACTGAGAGGAGGCTTGTGTTCAGCGGTGGCACATATTAAGGTTTGCTTATTATTGTTTAGTCGGGATTGGAATAATACCTGTTCGTTTCTTCCATAAATGTTGTAAAAGGCGACTAAGGAAGTAAGTTTCGCCATCCTTTTAGGCGACAAACAAGTCTGCGTCTTTCATATTTGTTAAAATCTAAAATTATGCAAAAAGTGGCCGAGAAACGTAAAAGTTATGTCTTTATGCCGTTAAGTTAATTCAATACAATTTATTTCGTTTCAAGTTTTGCCAGTCAAATTTCTGCTTCCAGTGGTTGTAAATTTGAAAATGATAATGCAATCAAAAAGAGGATTGGTTTTGATAGCTACCTATAGGCTATATTTGTAACACTACCACAGATATACAAAAAGTATTCTAGAAATTTCCCAAGCGCCTACAGAAACGTGAAAGAAAGTGAATGCATTAGAGAAGTAACGGCTATGTAATAGAATATTTTGAAGGGTTGAGATAGAGTGATTTTGACAATTTGTAAAACCATTATGCTTTCGAAAAAGCTAACCAGATCAATCACAGCCAGTCATCAGTTGACTTAACCATACATTAAGCAAATTAAGTGTGATCGTGCATTGAAGAAAGGGTTCAGTACTATTAAATAAAAGATTATTCACTTCCCATCCGGGTGGGACATCTGAAAAGGATTTAACAACTTTTGTGTCCCTCAAACTACTTTTCCTTTTAGTTATGGTTTAATACTGGAGAAGTCTTTAAGAATAATAGATATTAAACAGATACCAACACAATATAAAAGAGTTACAGAACGTAATAATCATAAAGTTTTTCGTACACCATAGATTGGAACACATCATGATTAAATCTGCTCGCAGCGAAGAATTCAAATGGTGTCTGAAATTCTCAATTGGCTCTGGGTTCGAGTGGGAACTGTAGCTCAAGCCCTTTAGTTCCAGCTCTCTTATAGTAAGAGAAAGCCTTTGCCCAGCAGGATGTAATTACACTGGAATATTATAATTTCATTAAACATCGCACAGACACTTAACACTTTAATTGCCGACCATTTCATACTCTATAGTCTTTTGACTCCGATTGGCGTCAGTGGCATAAAAAGTGTTAAAAAATAGTAGGCAATCACCCGTTTCGACGCAAATAAAATACGTTCACTTAATCCATACCTGTTGATCCCTAAAAACTTAATTTACGCACAAAAGCACTTAATCGCGTCACGGTTCGTGAACTTTTATGAATCGCTCATACCTATTCTTAGTCAAATTAAGGGCTGAACAATAACCCAATCAACAACCGAGTTTCGACCCTATTAGGACCCATGTTAAGGTCGCATGTCACTTTGTATGGAACATGGAACTGGATCGCTTCTTGACAATTGATGCGTTGACGGCAACCATTCGTCTCTGTCAGTTTGTTGTGAGGCAGCTTGTGGCGGTTAAAAAAACAATTTATTTTTGTTCATTCAGTTGTAACTCCAGTATGAGTTACAGATCGCTGCATGAATAAAGAGATTATGTTAACTTTTCGTGGGACTAAGGACCACCGACTTAACGGTGGCCCTAGCTTTGCTTCCTCAAACGTAGCTTTTATTTTCAACATGTTTGTTTGTTTTATTGTCAACCGTCCCGTAATACGAAACCTACTCTACCTATATGGTAAACACTAACCACATCTTTCTATCGAGATTTCGTCCCGTATCGTCGTATGTTTCGGGCTAAATATATGAGTTTATCCGTTTAATTCGCTACAGATAATGTTTAATTTGAATTATGATCATCGCTACTAGTAGAAGACTTAGGGTCAATTCACACCAAAAGAGCAGCGCAGCGCGGCGTAGCGCAGCGATCCGCTCCGTGGAATGAGAATTTCAACTTTATTTTCATTACAATAACACTTATTATCGCATGAGAAACTCTAACGATGCGCGCGCATACCCGCGTATCCATGGTGATAACAACGCATTCCATAAACGAAGCCGTGCGACTGCGCGAGCCTTCGCAGGAATGTCCGAGGATGCTCGAGCAGTCGCGACGGCCGCTGTCAATACATATGTCAATATGTCAATAATTATGTAAATTCCAGCGACTTCCTACGCATTCCAGCGGCTTCTCGACAGTCGCAGGAATCGTCGCGCATTCTCCACGGAGCGGGTCGCTGCGCTACGCCGCGCTGCGCTGCTCTTTTGGTGGGAATTGACCCTTATTGCCAACGCGAATAAGAAATTATATTCCGGCAATTTTGTACTAAATTATATTATTAGTATTCCGATTCGTGTCGCGTTTAGAATAACACATCTCCATTAACAAAATGACAAATAGGTTTAGGTATGCTTTAGGCGATAGACTAGCATCCTATTACTGTTTTACCTATTAATTTAGAACCTAAAAGTAAGCTTGAAGTGGCTGCGAAACGTTAAGTCATTATTTAACGTAAGTCTGTTTTTGATGCATACATACATACATATTCTCACGCCTGTATTCCCAAAAGGGGTAGGCATAGCACATGAATTCAAAAATCCAGTGTCACGTTTAGCAATTTCAGGGTAACCAGATGGTTAAACGTGATATTGCAGTGACAGGTTGCTAGCCCATCACCCACAATACACTAACCCTTTCCCAGAGTCGACTCTTACGACACCCACGGGTAGAAAGGGGGAGGTGCTATTCTAACCCGGCACCACACGGGGTTTGATTGTTGAGTATATTTGATTACTTAGTCAGTATTTGATTTTGAAACGTTTCGCTTGCTCCGCCTACCCCGTTTGGGAATACGGCCTTATGTGTGTATGTGTACTAAAAGCTGTAATTCAAGCCGTAATACCGACTAAACCGCCATATGCTGTATTGAGGCATTCACCATAATTTGTAGTGCAATTGGGCATAAATAAACTGCGCACAGAAAGGGTTCAGTTAAGCGCAAATGCGTCCCTAAGTCGCCAAACAAGACATTACTAACCGGCCGACCGGAAAATGATATGTTTCTCACAAACAAATTACGCTCATTCAACGCATTCTGATGGATTACACGCATTATAATTCCGCTGTTTGCACGAAAATAACGTAGCAAGTACGCTTAAGCGGTTTTACTAACCTTTACCTTACTGGAAGTGTTATAAGAGCGTTTTTGCTGCGTTTATAAAGCTAACTTAGTTGGTTTTCGTGGTGTTTCTTTGATCGCATTGAAAGCTATTATAATAAAAGTATTAATTCCCTATAATTCATGTTTGCATGTCTTGGTAACGGTTTCTTTTGTTGAAATGTTTTGACCGTAATTGTACGTAAGTACTTTACTTGGAGTTCAAAGCGCGGATTGGATCGGATGTTTTGAAATTACTTTTGTTGGAAGAAAGTATAATGATTATAGTGTCGAGTTGATTTGTAAGTATATGCCAAAAAGTACGCATGATCATTGACCAACTTCGTTTAATTTTACTTACAATGCACATATGCGTATTTATGTGTTTTGTACTCGTTCGTTTTCGTGGAATCTTGCAGCTCATATTTAAAACATTATGTACCCACATATTCAACCGATATATCTGATTTTGTGTATACAAACTTTTACAAGTCGGATGACAAAAAAAATCAGTTGGTTTAGCACAGCAGCACTCGCGAGGCATACACTACCTGTCACTGTTTGACGTCTCTAGTTAGACAGTGAAACGTACAATCTATCTCGCGCGCCACTCTACTCGCGCCTGTGCTAGGCCGGCTGGTAGTAGGACTCTGATAGGCCACCTTGAACCGTTTCCGGAGGATGCAACTTTCAATATGTGGCTATATTGACTTGAAATTTGGTGCTCACAATAAACAATACGTTTAATAAGCAGCACATACAAAAATCACGAAAATGTCTAGCCTACATTTAATTATTTGGACAACGAAACCGCTTCTCCGCAGAAGAATCAAGGATCACATGTAATCTCGTGATATCTCGCTATGTGTCGTGTTAACGTCGCTATTCTGTCCACTTGCCGACTACCTTATTACGTGTCTTAAGGAACATCGAAGAAAATACTAACAATAGGAACTAACGCTCTATTTGCATCAAGTTACAGAAATTTCCTCGTGACCGACACACGGTCTCCATTTCTTCCATTTCAATGTAGTAAGGGGTAAGTAAGGAACATAGGTAAAAGTATTTGTGCTAGGCTATTGTGCCTCTTTTGTTGACCTATAAATTAAGCTAAAATAGTTAATGTTAAAGTAAGTGGCTACAAAATACGCCTTAAGTAATCTCCGAAGCAAAAAGAGGAGTTAAACTCGTAAATTTGTCTGTTCTCTCTCCCTATCTCTATCTCTACCTCTCTTTCTCTGTGTATGTTCGGGTATGTGTGTGAAATATGCATGCGGTCAGTGACTGTGTGTGTTTTTCAAATGCAAAACCACTTTTTCAGCAATAGATTTTACCTAACTTAAAATAAATTCTGATCAACGAAACACCGAAGTATTCAACATACCTAAATTGCTATCAGACGTCAGAAACAAGCTCACGTAATGCCTCCCTACTCGCAATAGAACACACACGGGCTACAATTTGTGCACAACCACGACATTGTTTCTTTCATTACGGCGTCATGCCGTCACATGCCTCGTGTGCCGACACCCTAATTGCTTATTAGGGGATGGTGGCCTCGCTATGTCTTCTTATTAGCTCGCCGAATCTGATTAACTTGAATTACATACGTTTACGCTTTTGTTTTTATTTGTTTTATTATAATACCGTTATTGTGTAGCTGATTGGGTAACTTCAATTGTTTCCTGAGTGTTCCTTGATTGAATAGGGGGTTCTGTTGCCGTAAATAGTTGGAGTTTAAATTTATTTCGGGTATTTCCACTATTTCTGGTAGTTGGATAAAGATATTTCTTGGCGATTGTAAAGCAAGCTCTGTCTGTGATACCAGTACGAATAAGGTATAAGTTTTTGTGGAAATTAATCGATTGAGGTGCAGTTCCCGGCGTCTTACTTGGCAAGCTATTATGTAGTGGGGGTGAGTTATACCCACTACCTAAAACACTGCCTAGTCTAGCTTTTAATACGTTTTTAAATAGTAGCACCTCGGGACAATAATGCTTTCGGCTGCCTTACCGTTTGGCATACTTTTAGGTATAAAGACAAAGGAGTTATAATAGTGATGTCGCCTAAAACATAACTTTAATCTAGTTTCCTGGGAAGAGTTTTATTAAAGTGACTTTGAGACGTGAGAGAAAGTAATAATTTTCCTTCGTGACGTTCTGTGCGCTCCTTAGGATACAGTGAATTGAACTACTGTAAGGCTTACCATTCACTGTCCTACCCGACAGCCGACACTATACAGCAGGATTTTATAGAAGTTGGCTGTTATCTGGAACCTTACCAGGTCCTACAGCCCACAAAAGTTATGTGCGCGCTGCCTCCCATTTGGGATACAGTGAACTACTGAACTACTGAAAGGCTTACCATTCACTGTCCTACACGACACAGCCAACACTATACAGCAGGATTCCTCAAATGTTCGGAGGTTATTTGGAACCTTTCGAGGTCTTACAGCCCGCAAAAATCAGTTATTATCAGCCATATTGACTCACAAAAGACACCCGTTTACCGTATAATTGCCACGATCCGCGGCAGCTTTCGGCTGGCGTTAATTCCCTATGATTGATTATCTTTTCGGCTAATGAGCTCCGAGCCCGTCTTGTGGGAGCGGCGCAAGTCTGGACATGTAGCGGGGTATTGAAGCTTTGGCGTGGACGTTTCTCGATAACACTAGTACTACATCTATCTGACACCACGTACAGCTGCGTGAGATAGTGTCCGTACAGACGAACTGCAAGTTGTGAATGGCAGAGGCTACTTCAGCCGTCGCCATATGTCGACGGCAGTCGTCGACGTATTGACTGCAACCGCTGACTCGTCAACAGATGCTGTCGACATGTGGCGACGGCTGAAGTAGCCTTTGCCGTTCACAGCTTGGAGTTCGTCTGAAAGAAGCAATGGCCCAACTTGTCACTGTCTAATTAGAAAAGATATTATACTTAACCTGACTAAAAAAATAAATAATGGAATAACATTACCAACGAACAGCTTATTTTGGATGTAAGCCTATAATGTTCACTGGTCTTTGTCTACTGTACTACATTGTCATCCACTCTAAATTATCATGAATACCAAATTTAAAGTCAATTAGATCAACTATTGAGAAGATTCAACTTATCCGAGTATACAAAATTTCAGCTCAATCGAATACCGGAACGTGAAACTTACAAGATTTGATGATAGACAAGGAAATAAACGACTGTCGGGATAGGTTATTTATTATCTGGCCACACTTAGCATGTTTTCTTGGGTTTTGAGTTGGCAGGTAGTGACAGGTTGCTAGGCTGTATTGTGTAAGGCTTACACTGTTTCTGTATAGGTACTAATTTAAGGTGGCTAGTCCAATTATTTTTTTACATAATACCTAACGCACGGGAGAAAATGAATCCTTGACGATAAATACTCACCATCAGAGACAGACAATGCCAAACAGATTGCAACAGAAATGGGTTTTTTGTTTTAAAATAAATACTTTAAAAACTACATACTCAATAGAACACAAAATTAATTAAGGGCTATTGAAATTTATCCATCCGTGCTAAATCCCCTCTATTGCATAATACCTGTCTACGCATTCGCCTTCGTAATTTTTTTTTCTTAAAAAAAACAAGTGGCTTATATTCTCCCGCGTCAACGTATCCCTTGGGCCACGTCGTTATGAATTATGATCGCTTTTCCTTCACAATAAGTGTATAAATAGGGCCGCTGATGGCGGGAAATAAATCACTCGGGTGATCCATCATCCCGCCAGGAAGCAATGTGTGCCAATATACTGCATATACTGTAGTTTAGTGGGTTTTACTGAACTACTGCAAGGCTTACATACATACATACACACATCACACCTGTTTTCCCAAAAGGGCTAGGCAAAACACAGGAAAAGCTACAAATAGAAAATCCTGACAATTATTTTGTGGCCACACTTAGCATGTTTTCTTGGGTTTTGAGTTGGCAGGTAGTGACAGGTTGCTAGGCTGTATTGTGTAAGGCTTACACTGTTTCTGTATAGGTACTAATTTAAGGTGGCTAGTCCAATTATTTTTTTACATAATACCTAACGCACGGGAGAAAATGAATCCTTGACGATAAATACTCACCATCAGAGACAGACAATGCCAAACAGATTGCAACTTCAGTACGCAATTAAAACTTAGAATTCAAAACTTATTTATCCAAACAGGGACCTACTCTTAAGACCACTTTTTTATAGATAATCTGTTTAGCAGAAAGTACCAACTAAAGACGTTTAAATGGTTTTTCAAGTGAGTGTCTACCAAACGCTCAGTTTTAACATTTTTTCCCAGAGTTTTATTCAAATAGATAATTCTACTAAGCGACATTTATCTCGGAATATGCACAGTTCTAATGAAAACCATTTTGTTAATAATTAGTAACCATATATTGTAGTAATAATATCCATACAAGAAAAAAATGTAAAACAGCCAAAAAAAAAGATATTTTGTCTCACAAAAAAATCCAAATTATTTAAAATTCTTACTAAAAATCTAACAAACATCTGTCTTTTTAATCTTATCATCTTAACCACGAACATTACACTTTCGAGAGCGACCTTTAACATTTATCTGCAATTAGGGCGTGTGCACTGTGCAGACTGCTGAACCGTCGCCGCATCCGCGCCCGACAACCACTTAGTGGCTGCATTGTGCTGAAGCCTTTCTTCCGTAGACTTAAGAATCTGACAAATAACTTGCAAACGTACTTATTGGGTTTTTCCAATGTTTTTGTGTCTACTCTATTTCACGTGTTTCGTCAATCGCTCGACGGCAAATAAAATAAAAAGGTACTTATTGGGTTTTTCCAATTTCTTTGTGATTACTCTTATTTCACTTGTTTTGTCAATCTATCGAAGATTAAGCAGGTAATGATCCTTTAAAGCAGCGTTTTCAACCATTTTCGTGAAGCGACCCCCTTAGAATTTGAAAAAAACTCGCGACCCCCTCACCTTCTAATACAAATTCATGATGGCAAAGTGATAATTCAAACATAATTAATTAATGATTTAATTTCTCCTACTATTTTTTCGCTGTGAGGTGTCGGGTTAGAATAACACCTCCATTTCTTCCGAGGCTGTCATAAGCCCGTAAGAGGTGAATAAGGAAAAATTTGGGTATGCTTTGGGAGACAATAATAATAGTACAAACATACAATCACGCCTGTGTTCCCAAAAAGCGAAGGCAGAGTATGTACACAAAACGTCACATAGACAAAATCATGACTAGTTTACGCTTTTTTAGATTTTAGATTTGAAAACAGATGGAAGATATAGTATAATAGTGACAGGTTGCTAGCTTGTCTAAAACATACCCCAACATATTTCTTGAGACGCTAGAAATAGAGAGCTGTTATTCTAAACCCAACACACAGAAAAAGTACTATAAGGCCAGAATAAAACCGCCCTGTCTATTTCTTCATAGCTCGCTCTAAAGATCTGAAAGCGAGGCATCGCGAGTTCCTTAGATAGCGGTTGACATGCACAGATACTCCGACTGTTGACTCGTTCGCCCCGTTGTGATGCTCTTTGACATTTGTAGACGCAGTAACATCTAGTGCTCCTGAAATCGCATTTAGGTGTAAAAATGAAGATGTTGCCTAGATATTGGGGAAAATCGTAAGTTGGAACGGAATTGAAATGCAAGTTCAAAAGTATCGTCTTTTTTCAGACCAAAAACTAATATTATATTAAAAAAGACACCATGAGAAACGCATCTCTAATGGTGTCTTTTTTCAGTAATAAATATCAATAGGGATTTTAACAAGGAAATAAGCTCACTCTTTATTAACTTTTCATACTTTAAACGCTGAATATGGTAGAGACTTTGTGTCTCAGGAAAGGACATAGGCCGTCAATCAACTCACTGGTTTAAATAAGTAAAACCTGATTAAGCAACAACTACTTAGTATAAATAAGTAAAAGCTTAAATTATTTCTATTGTCCATTTTACGTAAGAGCGCGTATTTGTTATTGCAAAACCGAATAAACTGTTCAAAGTAAACTGGCACAAATAGTAGACACTAATTGCGATGTCGGCACGCGACATTGTTGTCTGTCGATGGTTGTCGCGATTCAAATCGATTGATAGCTTAATAGATAGTCGGCAAGAAATTGGTATCGGCTCGCCGTTGATTGCTTGTATTTCTACTTTTACGATGGTTTTATTTTGCTTTTTGTTCAATAAATTCTCGGCATGTTATTACTTCTTTTCAAGGTTGTCACAGTGTCTAATTCTCATTTTAGGGTTATGTAACCAAATGACAAAAACAGAACCCTTACAGATTCCTCATGTCTGTCATGTATCATGTCTGTCCGTCCGCATGTCACAGCGACTTTTTTTCGAAACTTTAGGACCTAATACTGTTGAAACTTGGTAAATAGACGTAGTCTGTAAACTGACAACCCAAATACCTTCAAAAAAATTACATTAACGGATCTACTCACGTTTTTTATATCGAGATTAGCTCGACATGTTTCAGGCCAATCCGTCACTTATCATCTGGAGCTACGCGCCACGGCAGCGGATAGCGCACTGCGCGCTGCCGCTCTTTCCGCAGGACTGCTAGAGACACCTAACTAACGTGGCGCGTAGTTCCAGATGATGGGTCACGGATTGGCCCGAAACATGTCGAGCTAATCTCGATATAAAAAACGTGAGCAGATCCGTTATATTTCACTATGAGTGAGTCTCACGGTGGTTTTATGTTTAAAATTCTTTCACAATCCCTCACCCTTTTTACGGTAACACTAAATTTGCTAACTACAATTAATATTTTAACAACGAAATAGTGCCTCTTGAACCCAGAACACACTCCACACTAAAAAAACAAGTACAATAAAACGAAATCACCTAATTCCTTTCCCGCCCCGCCAGCGGAATTAAGTCGACAAACGTACGTAGTCCGCAGTTATGCTTGTTCTTATCGGATTTGTCCGGATTAGCGGGGACTGGGGCCTGGCGTAGATAAAAGAGGACGGTGCACTTGTGCTAAGAAATGTGATAATGTTTTGGCAGGATTCCGGCAGTCATGATGCGATAGATCGACGATGTTAGACATTCATACATTCATCTTGCCTGTATTCCCATAAATATGAGATTTGTTTTAACCATTTCACGTTTTTTAATCAATTCTAGAACAATTTTTAGGGTTTAAGTTATGAGGCTAGTGACAGGTTGCTAGCCTGTCGCCTGAAATATACACCTATTTCCTTAGTCACCTCCTACGACATTCACGGAAGAACTAGAGATAAATATTATTCTTAACAAGACATCACGCGGCTTGACAGAATATTTCAATAATCATTATCAAACCGCGTTTAGAAAGGCTCTGAGGCTTTTTCGATTCTCTTGTGTCAGGACGTATCTATTTTTTTTAAAGAGATGTGTTATTCTAAACTTAATAGGTACCACACGGGACCACTCTCATCTTGATTAAAATTTAAAAATATTCTAAAAAAAAAACTTTTAAGTAAAACGGTTTTATTTTAGTCTAATCAATGTATATAAAACCGTTTTACTTAAAAGTTTTTTTTTAGTTTTTTTTTAATTTGATATAGGTAGTGCACTGTATTCTCCTTGCAAAGACCTTTCAATTGATACCCATTTTGATGAGGTAGATAAGAATTAGGTCATCCGCCATTTTGTAGCGGCGGCCATTTTGAATTTACAATGACAATGAACGTACATTATTGTTTTATTGTATTGTCACCACAACTAAAAGCGCATACCGAATTTCAGATCAATCAGTTGACGGAAAGAGGGTGAAATTTCAATTTCTAAATTTGAACCAACAAAGACCAAAGAATAAAGGCTAAAACAAACGGGGTAAGCTAAGTAAAACCGTTTGATAATAATAAAATGGCTGCGAAGCTGATAAAGTTATGGTTTTGCCTATGCAACGCTCTGCCTACCCATTTGGGAATACAGGCATGATGTATCTAGAAGATAAACTTTACATACATACAATCACGCCTATTTTCTCTAGTGGGGTAGGCAGAGCACACGAAACGTGACATAGATAAAATGACTATTTTATGCGAACAACCACTTCTAGCATAATTTTTGTTTTCAAAACAGATGAAAGAGGTAGTATAAGGCGCAGCGCAGACGACAGACTTTTGTGCGATCGAGTCTGCGGAGCAATAAAATTTCTGAATAACGCGCTGACAGTTTCCATTCAGAGTTTTTATTGCTCCGCAGACTCGATCGCACAAAAGTCTGTCGTCTGCGCTGCCCCTAATAGTGACAAATTGCTAGCCTGTCGCCAAAACGCCACGGAGGAATTGAAGAAGTGTTGTTCTATCCCAACACCACAGATGAGATAAACTTTGTAGGTTAATACCCTTTTAAAGGATACATCAGCTGTCTGTCTTAAACTGTGACGCGGATCGGTCCGTTGATCCGTCGCGCAACCAATCCGGAGATCGCTTGGATTACGGCTTGCGGCGGCTTATCGTTTATATGCAACGGAATGCATTTCAACCACGTTCCGAAAAATGTTATCTAAATGCCGTGTGTGAAGACTCCAATAGAGAGATCTCTCTCCAGGCAGATTTTGCTTGGGGGCCGAAGTCCACGGAGAAAGTTGAAGTTGGTGTGCGAACTTATTGACACTAGGTACTTCAAAACTTTGCCACTTTAGATGCCGTAGTATGTATAAACCTAACAGTGAGAAGTTGCAAGCTTGTCGCTTAGAAGACGCCTTAGCCACCTCTAATGACAGCAACGGAAGCAGTAAAAGGGTGTAATACTTAACCTGACACATTTTCACGATCGAGACGTCTCCTTGTGTCAAAGATTTAATACGATTGATCATGATCATGAACCAGAGAACGCCGTGGTAGCCCAGCGATTCGACCTGTCGCTTCTCAAGCAGAGGGTCGTGGGTTCAAACCCCGGGCTCGCACCTCTGAATTTTTCGGAATTTATGTGCGATATCGAATTTGATATTTACCACGAGCTATTCGGTGAAGGAAAACATCGTGAGGAAACCTGCACACAGCGACGAAGCAATTCAATGTTGTGTGTGAAGTTCCCAGGGCCCGTGTGGGAACTATAGCCCAAGCCCTCTCATACTGAAAGGAGGCCTGTGCCCTGCAGTGGGACGTATATAGGCTAGATGATGTGATGAACCAGAGATATGAATTAATTAACCTTCTGCAACTGAGGTGACTTTGCGATAAACATTCTACTGAGGTGTAGTCTGTCAGACGTCATTTTCATTTGTCAAAATCTGTATAAATTTTAAGGAGTACACTATGTTCTTGTTTTATATAATAATCAAAAAACTCATAATTGAACAGAAAACAAAGAAATAAGGGTTCTCAAAAGAATAGATTGTTGTTTTTGGTAATTATTTATGGAGATCAACATTTTTATGACTTTTTCACCTAAGATTGGAAAAATATTAAGAAAAGTCAAAATTAACATAATTTGTAAAAAACAAAAAATAATATTTTTCTTAGCACACTATAATAATTCAGTGACATTAAACTCAACGAGATCCCACGGTGTATTTAGGCACAAATCAGTCTCAAAGATGACCTTTATTTCAATAATGTACTTGGCAGTCTTGGCAAATCTGAGGAGAAAATTGCTGACAAATGTGTCTTTTACATGCCCAGCAGCGGTATCTAGTCTGTCTTTATAGCTTGCTAGGACATATACTGCACAAATTTCTCCCAGCAGGCCTTTCGGCCTGAGTTCCGAATACATGGGGGGGGGGGACAATTCCTTCGTAAATCTCGCCTAATAGTAAAACGAAGCTCCCTGGGCAGTCAGTCCTCTAGCCAAATTTACCGTCTTTGCTTTATGTCGGCATCTAAAAAAAATATCATTAGGTAACGTCTAAAATACTATGGCAAAAAACTATTTTACTGACGTAACGTATGGCAGACACTATGGATTTAATACGTCATTGGTGAGGTGACGTCTAATAGACTCCAGCGTTTATTGCTGAACTTACGTCTGTGGGACACCAAATGCTCATAACTCCACTCGTCTGCAGCGCACCGCCGCTTGCGCTGCACTCTCGGGTGGCGCGAACCAATAGCGGAAGGTACTGAGCGAGACAGGACTACATCACGTCGCATTGCGATCTGGTAACGTTTTTTCGTTTGGCGGTGTCTGACAGACTACCACCTCAGTGGCAGAAGGTTAAAGTAACCCATGACCTTCATACCAGCTCAGCTGCCCAGAGAGGGCTAGCTAGTTCGACATGTGGTATGACGCGAGCAGCCGCGGCGAGATGGTCAATCAGACAGACAGACACTTCCTAATGCGGCGTTGACGCGCCGGTGGCGGCGCACAAAGCCGCCGGCGCCGCGTTTGATCTCACTCAGGGCTGCCAGAAACACATAATAAGCTATAGGTTTAACTAGCTTTCCGCCCGCGGCTTCGCCCGCGTGGATTTCGGTTACATTGCGGTATAAAGCGAACATTCCTTCGGGAACATCAATTTTCCCGGGATAAAAAGTACCCTATTATTTAATCCGGACTTCTATCTTTACGTCTACAATTTTTTTTCAAAGCAATCGGTTCAGTAGTTACGGCATGAAAGCGGAACAAACAAACAAACAAACAAACAAACAAACAAACAAACAAACAAACTCACTTTCCGATTTATAATATTAGTAAAGATGACACACAATAGAACATTGTACAACCTTACACTTGTATACTTTTGAAGCGAGCTCCCGCGAACTTTCTGTCCTAAAGTTAAACTTTTAAACTGTTTATTTAAATAGTTTTTTTATTAGTACGGATAAAATCCGTACGGATTAATCCGTATTTTATAAGATGAGTGAGTCTCACGGTAGTTTAATGTTAAATGTAGTTTTTTTATTAGGTTTTATTTTACATCCCTGTGGTGTTGGATTGAGAATAAACCTCTCTATTTCGACCGTGGATGCCGTAAGAGGCAATTTAGGAAATAGGTTAAGATAATAATATGCTTAAGGCGACAGGCTAGCAACCTGTCACTATTATAATTTTAAATACAGGGTGGCCAGAAATTTACCGTAAAGATTTAACCAGTTGTCGGGTATACGTATCTGAAAACCCCTGTAAAGATTTTTCGCGGAATTGTTATATAAAAATACTAAAATCGGAAAATATTGCCCATTTTTTTGCACTCTGGTTCTTAGTCAACCGCTTAGCATCGCAATATTGAGCCGGCTAAAGCGGGAGTTGCAGAACCGTGTAAAGTAGGCATAACACAAGGTGCATTGACCCGAAAAGCGAAGAAACATTTGACTCCCACAGGGTCAATTGTGTAAATTTTCAGGAAATTTTTACAGGGGTTTTCGGAAGCGTGTACATGACCTTTGTTAAAATTAAAATATACATACATACATATTCTCACGCCTGTATTCCCAAGAGGGGTAGGCAGAGCACATGAATTCAAAAATCCAGTGCCACGTTTAGCAATTTCAGAGTAACCAGGTGGTTAAACGTGACATTGCAGTGACAGGTTGCTAGCCCATCGCCCACAATACACTAACCCTTTCCCAGAGTCGACTCTTACGACACCCACGGGAAGAAAGGGGGAGGTGCTATTCTAACCCGGCACCACACGGTATATATTTACGGTCAATTTCCGGCCATCCTGTATTCGCAAATTCTAACCTCAAAAAACCCCCCTTTCTTCCCGTGGGTGTCGTAAGAGTCGACTCTGGGAAAGGGGCTAGTGTATTGTGGGCGATGGGCTTGCAACCTGTCACTGCAATATCACGTTTAACCATCTGGTTACCCTGCTAACATTGCTAAACGTGGCACGGGATTTTTGGATTAATGTGCTCTGCCTATCCCTCTTGGGAATACAGGCGTGAGAATTTGTATGTATGTAAAAAATATGCATCCATAACGCGTGTTCCCAAATGAGGCGTAGGCAGAACACACGAAATGATACATAGCCAAATGTTTTATAATAGTGACAGGTTGCTATCCTGTTGCCTTAAATATACCTTAACCTATTTCCATAGTCGTCTCTCACGACATCAAGGCAAGAAAAAGAGAGATATTATTCTAAACCCGACATCTCACCATAGTGGCAACCCTATATCGGACACGCCATCGTTTGTCGGTGATTGTCGGCGTGAAATGAGCTCCGACAGCCCCCCTCATCTAATGGGTTGTACCGACGAACTGTCGACTCATTGTTTGTGTGACCGACTAAAACATATTTTGAAGTATCGGTAGCCTCTTCATTTTTATTATAAGTATTAAAATATTGCTATAATTGTTATCAAACTAGGTTTAGAAAGGGATTAAGCTCGTATTATACAGTTTTTTAACTAATGCTTGATATAAAATCGTCAGTGTAGTTTTGAAAAGTTAAATACACTCTACCTACCATTACATACAATCTATGGAGTTCCTGTGTGGTGCCGGGTTAGAATAGCACCTCTCCATTTCTTCCCGTGGGTGTCGTAAGAGGCCGACTCTGAGAAAGCGTTAGTGTATTGTGGGCGATGGGCTAGCAACCTGTCACTGCGATATCACGTTTAACCATCTGATTACCCTGAAATTGCTGAACGTGGCTCTGGATTTTTTAATTTATGTGCTCTACCTACCCCTCTTGGGAATACAGGCGTGAGAATATGCATGCATGCATGTATGTATGTATGGAGTTATTCTCAAACATAACTATCTAAACACATCGATGAGCTCGACGTCGAGCTGTCAAAAATTTCCATACAATATGACAGCAAATTTTGACACTTCGTCGAGACGTTACATAATACTGCATGTTTGATAACTTTGATAAGTCTTGTTACAAGGTTTTACAATAACCACACAGACATTTTCCAACTTTATTCCACAGATAAAGATAAAGTCAACTTTCTATTCAGATATCTACATGGTTATTACTTACAAAGCCCGTTCAGTAAGACAATTCAAGAAACTCGAAAACTCTTGAACCATTGTTTGTGATAGGCGATAACATTGTAAGTTTACGACTGAGGTTGGTTTAAGGTTTTTTTTTTAATATTTGTTTTGTTATCTAGGATTAAGGTAAAAAACTAGCAAAGTACACCAATGGTTCTGTAACACTGACTAGGTAAACAAGTTTAGGGTATTTCTGTAACCAGATGGTTAAACGTGGTATTGCAGTGACAGGTTACTAGCCCATCGCCCACAATACACTAACCCTTTCCCAGAGTCGACTCTTACGACACCCACGGGAATTTTAATTATATTATCTGAATATTTCCAGTGTCTACCTATTGCCATTATTAGTATCGAACAAAAAGTATTACCTTTTATCCATAAGTATTTACTTTATTTTGTTTTAAGTAGGTATTTGTTGTTATAGTGGCATAAGAAACACAATAATTTGAATAAAAATCATGTGTCTACGCGCGGTTATTGAGATTCAGCCAGGCACATTCCTTCTTCATCATCACTACATATTAAAAAACAAAGTCGCGGTCGCTGTCTGTCCGTCTGTATGTTTGCTTCAATCTTTAAAACTACGCAACGAACTTTAATGCGGTTTCTTTTAATAGATAGAGTGACTCTAGAGGAAGGTTCCTTGTATAATACAAGCATAATATTGTAGAGGAACGCCGATTAATTTACGTATTTCTGGTATGAAGTAGGTATATCTTAATATCATCTTTGTACCCGCGCGAAGTCGGGGCGGGTCGTTAGTTGAGTATAAAAGGGTTTGTCTGTGCCAATGTACGGTTTCATGCGCTCAATCTACCCCAGTTGGGAAATACAGGCGTGATAAATGTATGTAGTGAAAGTTGCAGCACTAGCACTTTCAATTTTCAAAAGGGGGTTGAAGACTTAAAAACTCTAACCAAAAGCAGCATAGTATTATTTTACCAGTTCAACAATGGCCCTCGGCCCCTCGTTAAGCATTTTAGGCATAATAAGTAAAAACCAAGAATCATCCCTATTTACAGATCCCTTTGTCAGGATTATCGAAATTGCGATGACTCGGTGTTTGCTCAGTCAATAATGAAATGCATTTTTTTAGGCCTCGTTGGTGGTCCGAATTGGGGGTTGAAGTGAGGTACCTGACGTTACGCAAAGAATTATGTTTTATGCTTTGTTTCTTTAACTCTACGCAGTACAGGTCCGAATTGTATTGTATGACTCTTTATTGCACATAAAAGAGTTGCAGAGAATAAGTTACAGGAATTACATTATAAAAGAGTAACTAGTTACAAATCTTCGTATACAAAGGCGAACTTATCTTAATGATCTCTGCCAGTTGAACTTTGGCCGATTGACAGGATATTCGAAATGAAAGGACTTTATCTTGATGGACACAAAACCTAAAGCTACCTAAGATAAAAGTTTGTATAAACTTAGTTGAGTCTGAAGAGTTAAATAGTTACATAGAGTTTATTATCGATAGATTAAAAAGCTCTATTTTAACTAAAACAAAAATTTTAATATCAGTAAAATATACATCGGTACTTATTATAATTTTCTTAACACATACGTATACATAAATCACGTCTGTGGATATTGCCAAATGGGGTAGGCAGAGCTCATGAAACTCTACATAAGACAAAACGTTAGCTCTACTTAAGTATTTCATGCTTCTTATCCACTTTTTAGCATAACTATTATTTTATTACGTTCCAAGTTAAACAAAACAAATACCTATAATAGTGACAGATTGCTAGCCTGACGCCAAAACATAGGTAGATACTAAGTTTGTAAAACTTATTTTCCGCCTCTTACCAAATCTATCTACGGAAAAAAAAAACAAGAGATAGGTATTCTAAACTTGACACCGTACAAATACGTAGTCAATAACACCTAATTACAATCACAAACCATTAATATTCAGCGGACACAAAACACAAAATCCGCTCCGAAAATCCTCAAAGCGAACGCGCCGTCCGCTCAAAACTAAATTATTACCGCCACCGTTTATCCGCTATTCAATTTCCCGGCGATGCATCTCTGTCGTCACTCGCCTTTGACTGCACTGCATATTTTATATAATCCTTTCATCAAAACGAGGGAAAACGCTGTAATTTTTCGTACGCCAGAGCGGGACGGCGCGCGACAAACGGGGTGTCAAAGCGGTGGGGATAAGACGCCAAAGCTCCCCGCAAAGTACACAGAATGCAAAAATGGCGCGGTGACAAGGTGTCAAGGGTAGGGGGGGACGCGGGGACGGGCTTCAGTTCGCCGCGGCACTCCGAGCGCGACGCATGTGTCTGTCTGATCCCTGGATATGACGTATGGATTGGTGAAGTGAAGTGTTGTGTGAAACCCCTAAACTGGAAACTAACGGATTGTGGAGCAAAATGCTCACCTCAAGCAACCAGTATTTGAGGCCGGATTACCTGTCGCCGTTGCCCACCACGGTAGGTTTCGGACGCCAAGTAATTTAATAAGTGTTTTGTTTTTAGGTAAATTATGAATGGTTTAGAATAATTGCGCGTTTCCTGAAACACTCATAAGGTAACAGTCGCGTCTTAAAAAAACATACTTACTAAAATTTTGACGTTGTTTACATACACTTAAAATTAAAAGCATCACTGTAATCGATTACTTAAATTGTAAAATAGTTATCAACTGAATAAATTTTATGTTCGTTAATAAAGTCAAAATTAAATCGAGTCTCATTCAAGAAAAAATAGATTCAAACTTGGTAACTAAAACTAAATATTTTTCCTATTCTAACTTACCCAAACACCAATCAATCGCGTTGTAAATTACTTGTAACATAACTCATTGATGTAAAGCCATAAACAATGAACACAAAACTTAAAAACCGACGCAATAGCGATTGTAAACAAGGCAATAAAACGGATATTGGAACAAAGTATAGTGCAATAATTAGAAATAATTACCTCCTTACAGGAAAATGAGTAGTCGTAAATTGGATGAGAACGATCTATATAAATCAAACAGCATGCAACGCATTAAGTCGGTAAAAACTTGGATCAATCAACTATTTTATTACTTGGACTCGGAGGTGCGATCTAGGTATATTTATCGTTTACATCTCGATAAATCTGAAAAACCCATCCTTTAAACTCTAGAAAACTGCTGTCAATGGTGCTTGTATTTATAGAATCATACGCACTGAAACTGAAATTTAGTTTGTGGTAGAGTTGTTTACAATTGTGGTTAACTTTTAAACCAACAAACACTCCTTTATTGATTCACGCAAACAAAACACTGACTCTCTCTTTAAGTAGTAAAAAAGGAATTTTAAATAATAATTGTTTAAATTAAAATAACTTATCATGAGGTACAAAACAGTAAAAATTTTAAGTACATACAAAAGTAACTAGAACGATGAAAAGTTTGTAAACAGCAACAATTTGTAGTATTGTTTCTATAATTTAGTCTCCATAGTCTCTGGGGCTCCTATTTAATTACCTACTGCAAATTTGAAATTTATTTGGTAAAACAGTTAGGTACCTAGGTATGACATGGCGTTTTTTTTTTTGATTCTCGAAAGTTTATAAACTCGCACAATTAGTTTCGTGTTACGTGAAATATATAACGGAACAGCTGTAAATACATAATACGTACATAAAATAGTTTTGTAACACTTTGTCGTTTTGCACATAAGTTGTGCTAATTATTGTTGCATAACGTACAGTCAGGGAATCTGAATGTTTAGCAGGTTGATCGCCCTCATAATTTGTTCGCATTATAGGACAAACTTCGCCATGAAGTTCAATATTGAGTATTTATGTCATGCAACATGCAACTAGCTGGAAATAGTAATGAGGCCAATTTTAGAAGTATCTCAACCTGCTAAACATCCGATTTCCCTGACTGTACCTATAACAAAAACATGAAGGAAACACGTGGGATTTTTCGAAAATAATGTTTATCTTCAAGCTGCTAAAAGTATTACTTTTTTACGAATAATTCAATAAGTCTTAGGAAACTTCCTTAAAAAATAAAAAATAAAAACTTAACGTAACTATATCCTATAACTATAGCTCTTTGCCATCAAACCTTTAATTGCCTGAAAATAGCAATAATAAATGTTCATACTTATTGTAAATTGATTTACAATTGATTAAAACAAGAAAAAGAGAGCCCTTTGCCCATAGTGTTTTCTTATTAGGCTGACAATAACTATGTACCTAGGGATGTTTACGTAGATGTAAACAATCCCTCGTTAATTTACCTATGTACAAAAACAAACAATAATTAGATACCTATTTTGTGTTTTAAGATAAGTACAAATGGAATTAAAGCATTTTAATTCTGCCTTTGCATTTTTTGCTTTGGAGTCGGTTTAATGATTATGATTAGTGATAAATATTAAATTACATACATGTTTCATATATGTGTCTACAAATAACAAATTGGCTACCTACTTATCACTACCTTTTTCTCTTAATTTTTTTTCACCTTAATTCGTATGAAAACTTTTCTTTTAAAACTACAAACAACATAACAACAACTTGCGTATTTTTCCAAACTTGTAAACAGAGCACAGTAACAAAATGCCCACGACGATTTAATAGGCTTAGATAGATACTTCATCTTAACACGCTTGTCACCATCAATAACAAACTTATTGTTACGTGAAGTTAATAATTATTTTATTTCATTTGCCCGCAATTCGCAAAGGCTGTGTTCGATTAAACGAATTAGTATTTCGCTACGGGCTGAATGACGGCTTTGTGTTTAAAAAAAACGTTGTTTTTCTCTCGCCGCGGACAAAAACAAAGGGGTCGGTTCTGGTTACGACATGCTTTTTAATTTTAGACGCCTTTTGTAGCGAATTTAACGCTGTGTTTGAAAATAATCGGCGCGAAATAAGTCTTTGAAAGCTGTGAAATGAATTCTGTTCAGTTTTGAAGTACAAAAATACAACGAAAGAAAAAATAATTAAATAGTTTTGTATCTTCTTTGTCTCTAAAGTTTGCCATTTTCAGAACAAACAAGTCTTTGTATCGTTTAGTCCGAGCTCTTTAGAAAAATAAAATCGTTGATTCAGAACCTATCAAAACTTAAATAGAGTTTAATTAAAGGCCAACAGATTAATTGACAGCGTCAAAAGCGATAATAGTTAGTCCTTTTGTAATCATGTGACGTTTCATTAAGAATCCAATTAGTCAGGAGGCTTCGCCGCGACACCCCCGCAATCAAACTAAAATGTTGACACAACACCACCGCAAAAACCACCCCCAATACTCGCTCGAAATAATAGTGCGCGTCCCGTGATAATAGACGTGACAACGTGCCCAGGCTCAGGCGCGCCGCAAATTCACCGGCACAAATTGCCCTTTTCACAGCGAGATTACATCATGCGGGAGCCGAGTGAAATGTCAAGCGGAGCCGACGGCTGCCAGGCGCGCGGATAATGGCGCGTCGGCCGCGTGATTGGACGCCCGCCCCGCCCGCGGTCCCTTTGTGCGCCCGTCACTCGCAACCTCGACCCCGACGTTTCATTTCATAAACTGACGGCCCCTCTTTTGTTGCAGCTCGACGCCAAAAAGAGCCCGCTGGCGCTCCTCGCGCAGACCTGCAGCGCCATCGGCGCCGACACGCCGAACCCCAAGCTCATCTCCGCGGCCGAGAAGGCCAGCAAGAAGTACGACGACAAGCCGCACGTCGACTCCAAGCCCAGCTTCAAGCCTTACGAATCGTGCCTCACAGCGAGAGAAAAGACTAGAACGCCCGAGGACCGCGCGTCCTCTGTGAATGCGCACTCCAAGACTCCGCTCTCGTCCAAAGGCAGCGCGTCCACCACGCCCGTTCAGGCGCGCTGCGGCAGCAACCAGAGCTCCTCGTCGCAGAGGACCTCTCCGCCCACCCACCACAAAACCCCTTCAGAGAAGTCGGATGAGAGATCCAGCCCTATGCATGGGTCACCGAATCCGGCCAAATCGAATTCAGACTCGGGCAGCAATTCATCCACATCTAAGTTACCCTACACACCGACCAGCCTTTCGTCCAGCGACACCAAAGAACCATCGAGCTTCAAACCGAGTGTACCTGTATCATCGTCGTCATTTCTGGGCGGCCTGCCTCCGTCCGGCTTCCCCCTGCCCATGGATTTAATGACCAGCAGTCTGATGGCCGCGCAGCATCATGCTTTGAAGAACGGATTAAATCCCTACCTGGCATACGCGAGGATGAAAGCGCCGGGTGGCGATCTAGGGGTGTGCAGAGATCCGTATTGCACGGGATGTTCGCTGAGTTCACATCTGTTTAAATCGGCGGTGTGTCCAGCGGGCTGTTCGCAGTGTGACCACGCGAAGACGCCGTTCCCGTTGCCAGGGAGTCATCCGGCGGCGGCGGCGTACGCCCACGCGCAGCTGGCCGCTTTGGCGGCGGCGTCGCAGCTGCCGTTCGTATGCTCGTGGATGGCGGGGGATTCGGCGTATTGTGGCAAGCGGTTCTCGTCGTCTGAAGAGCTTCTGCAGCATCTCCGCTCGCACACGGCAAGTGGCGAGGGTGGAGCGGGGTTGGGGCTTTTGGGCGCGGCGCACCCGCTGCTACAGCGCTCGTACCCCACGCCGCCGCTCTCACCGCTCACGCCGCGCTTCCACCCGTACAGCAAGCCGTCGCACCTGGTCCCGTCGCCCCCGCTGTTCCCGCTGCCGCACCCGTCGCTGGCGGCCTACTTCCCCTCCTACCCGCTGTTCGGGCCGCGGCCGCTGCACCCGTGAGGGCCGGCGGCGCTCCACAACCACAAGAAGGGGGGCGCCGACCGCTAACGCCCATGCCAAAAGGACACTCGCAACCGAGGGACGTGTACATATACCCTAGGGCCCCTCGGTTCTAGTCGGCTCATATCATCGACGACGCCCGCCAGGGCCGCGCAGCTGTGATCTCTACTCGTAATGTTCGTATTATAGTGCACTGATTATTGTGAGAGCTCATCTGTAAGCTTGTGCCGCACGAGCGGTCTTTATTTTCTAGTTAGACTAACAAAATTTTTATGTACCAAATCTATAGATGTAATTTGAATAGTTTTCTTTTTTAAGTTGTTGCAGATCATTAGGATTGTTAATTTGTGTTTGTATTGCGTTGAGGCGTTTCGTTTGGTGACACGAGCACATATCGTATCGTATCGTAGAGCGTCGCCGACGCGTAGCCGTAGCGCAGGTAAGATTACCTTAACGAAGTTATTTTATATTCATTTTCACTTAATGCAACTTTCCAACTTGTTAAGCTGATAAGATCTTAATAACAGAATCTCAACACGTTACTTCATAAAATTTACATTAACGTTAAATGCTTTCGAGATCGCCACTTTGTGAAGTAGGAAGCGGTACTCTTAATGTCTTGTCTGCTATTACGTGTGGAACGAAGATGTCCGAGCGGAGTGGACGCCAAGTGGAAACTGTAATACTGGAACCTGTTGAACATAATTTGTTGTTAAAGGACATAAGCGAAGAAAATATACGTAAATATTTAATTTCAGTACTGGCTTTCATTATGAACCCTGTCACAATAAGAAACAGAAATTTATTCTTGATAGTTGATACGACATTCGCAAAACAAAAACCAACATACAAATAAGACTGAATTAATTCTGAAGCCGCCCGTCTGGAAAACGCCGTCACCCGCCTGACAGACGGCACCACACAGAAAATTTCATTGAAACTGACAGTGACAGTGGACACATGTCTCTGGCATAATAGCGCTTGTCAACGTCAACCCACATAATGACTTCGACTTCCGGTTAAGTAAATTTATTTGTTTTTCTTGCCAACTATAAAAAAAAATTAGATCGGACTTGGTCTCGAAGATTGTCTTAATTATAAAATGATTAGTTGATGCCCGCAACTCCGTCTACGTAGAATTGGTTTATCACAATCCCGTGGGATCTATGTATTTTTCCGGGATAAAAAGTGGCCTGTGTTAACCACTGGACCAACCCTATCCATACTCTGGTATCAACTTCTTGCATAGCAAATTTTATCAAAATTGGTACAGCCGATTGTGCGTGAAGAAGTAACAACCATACACACACAAACTGGAAATACAAGTCGGGTCTTGGAGGGAAACTATCTTAAATCCTCAAGTATCCTCATTTTACGTCATGAAGACATTAACCCTTTTTTAAAAAGAAACAAAACTGCATTCAAAGATTTTCTAAAACTCACTTGCTTCGAGCGGAACTCGAACTAAAAAAAAACTCGCTATTTGATTATGCTTATAAGATATAAGATTATCATACATGATACAATTATTGGCGTGTGGTGTCGGGATAGAATAACACCTCCATTTCTTCCGTGTATGTCGTAAGAGGCGACGAAGGAAATAGGTTTAGGTATGATTTAGGTGACTGGCTAGCAACCTGTCACTATTCTACCTCTTCCATCTTTGCAAACCTAAAACTTTGCTAGAAGTTGCTGCAAAGCGTGATATAGTAATCATGGTTTTGTTCATGTCACGTTTCGTATGATCATTTGGAAACAGGCGTGATTGTATGTATATATGTGATAAAATATTTGGCCTGTTATAAGGTAGTTTCCAGGGTCTTATTTTCCACATAGCATGTCCCAAAGCCGAGAAGCCGTGGTAGCCCAGCGGTTCGAACTGTGGCCTCTCAAGCAGAGGGTCGTGGGTTCAAACCCCGGGCTCGCACCTCTGAATTTTTCGGAATTTATGTGCGATATCAAAAATTTGATATTTATCATTAGCTACTCGGTGAAGGAAAAACATCGTGAGGAAACCTACACACAGCGACGAAGTAATTCAACGTTGTGTGTGAAGTTCCCAATCCGCACTGGGCCCGCGTGGGAACTATCGCCCAAGCCCTCTCATACTGAGAGGAGGCCTGTGCCCTGCAGTGGGACGTATATAGGCTGATGATGATATCCCAAAGAACCATTTCCGAACCCACCGGAAGCGATCAAGCAACTACCGACATCGTCACGAGCCCAAACCTTCGGCCACAAATCATCGCTCGCGCCGTCGCTCGTAATTAGCCCCACTATAATAAATTATAAGCAATTTATCTGTCTGTCTGCCGCCATTCATCACGGCACACAGCCATAAATACGACTGTTGACGCCTTCATAGTTCCCTCATAACGCGAGTGGAGTTTATCTGATGTCCGTTTTATTGCGACATTTATTTTAAATTCCGGCTGTTCTGGTGGTAATCTGGATTGGGTTTAGTATGCTGCCGTGTTCTACCGTAGCTGAAAGTATATGTCACCTTTCAGGGATTGTTCGACACTAGCTATTGCCCGGGGCTACGCTCGCGTTAAATTCTGAGCAACACAGAAGAGATGAAGAGGCAAAAAGTAGCCTATGTCACTCTCCATGCCCTAAACTATCTCTACCAAAAAAAACACGTCAATCCGTCGCCCCGTTTAGCCGTGAAAGACGGACAAACACACACACTTTCACATTTATAATATTAGTATGGATTTAAGCGATTCTGTACCACGTTCAAAGACAGCTTCAGAGACTTATTAAAAAAGGATACCTGTGATAGAGATTTTTTTATGCACAGAAAATGAATGACGCTTTTAGTGGGTGACTCTGAAGTCTGAAGACATCACTATGGCAACCAGAAACAAAAGATAGTTGATTAACCACATCACCCGACTGAAAAGGTGATTTTACTAATGAACATTAGATTTCGCATCACTTGTCATTTTGACATGACCAACAGTCACCCATTGTGATTGGCATGACATTATGTGCTAATTGTTCGTTCCAGCGTATCGAATATTAGGTACAGTATTACCATTACTGCCAACTTCACTCATTGCCATTGACATGAAGGTATGGTCGGATAAATAATACTGTATTACTCGTTTAAATTGTATTAAATCTGTAATATCACGTGCATTAGCCTACACGTCAGTTACTATTTACTAAGCGATAAGGACACTGAAACACAGAATGGTACCAAACTACTTACTATGCATAGAAGGTCCGCACCTGAACAAAAGTCGTTTGCATACGTAAAGATTTGCAGTCTCTTTCCACCGTTACTGGCCGATAAGTAAAGAATCGCGAGAACAAAGTAGGCGCTTATTATAAACAATAGAAGCTTTTAAATATGTATAACACGGCACGGAGTAGAATTGAAGCAACCAATGTAGTCCACCGGATTAGCAAGTTGAAGTGGCAATGGGCAGGCCACAGTACGCAGAGCCGATGGCCGATGGAGTCAAGAAGTGCTCGAGTGGAGACCACGGACTAGCAAGCACAGCGTAAGACTTCCACCTACAAGATGGACAGACGATCTTATAAAGGTCGTCAGAAAACTGAATGCAGGTCGCTTCTAACTGGAAGTCCAAAGGGGGCTTATGTACAGCATAGAGGCCTTTTGGCTTGAATTACGATGATATTGACGATGGTTAGAAGTTGCAATACGCAACAAAATAAAAGTATAGGAAAAGAGACTCGATATCAACACAGGCAACACCATAAATCCACGACCAACCCACGGATTATTGAATTAATAAGATGTTGAAACGTCGACTCCCGCGCCGCGAAAGTTAATTACTCTCCTCTGATTTATCGCTGGCATTAACATTATTTATACGTGAAAATATGAATATTCCAACCCAGTTCCCAGAGACCATTTTAAAACGAATAATTAACAATTTATCATAGCTCGAAATAACAGTTGAATTAATCTACGATTACTCTAACAGGTTAATATTTTGATTCGTATCTTTAAAGTTAATCCTTCCAGCTTTTTTGTAATTAATGACCGTAATAAAGTAATAATATTGCTTGAGTAAGCCTTTATAATTTGCTTCGCGCGTCGTTAATTTTGTATTAAAATTTCTTAAGCGGTAGTAGTAATATTGTTAAGACAATTGCGTCATCGTTGAAACGCTTCTTTTATGGTGGTGTAGCGATTCTATCAGTAAATTTGCCAAGTAATCTACAGTAGGTAGTAGAATCAACTGGAAATTTAATGAAAACAAAAACTGGATTCATTCTTAAAATAATTTTAAACAAAAAAAAACCGACTTCAAATCTATACTAATATAATATAATAAAGCTGAAGAGTTTGTTTGTTTGTTTGAACGCGCTAATCTCAGGAACTACTGGTGCGAATTGAAAAATATTTTTTGTGTTGGATAGACCATTTATCAAGAAAGGCTTTAACATCACGCTACGACCAATAGGACCGAAGAAACAGTGGAAAATGTAGGAAAAACGGGGGAAATTTGTCACTATTCCACGCGGACGGAGTCGCGGGCACAGCTAGTTAGCAATATTTTGAAAATATTCTGTTTACTGAATGTAAAGTCTTGACTTCATTAACAAATTACCGAAAACGCCGTACATCTCCATATAAAATTTGAAGAGTTCCCTCGATTCCTCCAAGATCCCATCATCAGATCCTGGTTTCGTGCCAATGGGACCAATTTCGAGTTATACCCTTTCGATTAAAAAAAAATTTTGAAAATCGGTGCACGGGTTTTCGAGATATCGAGTAACATATAAAATTAGGTCGAATTGAGAACCTCCTCCTTTTTGAAGTCGGTTAAAAAATTAACATTGAAGTGACCACATTACTGCTGGAATATTTATAGAAAAGACTCCAATAGAGAGATCTCTCTGGGCAGATGTTAAATCTGGGGATGGAAGTCCACAGAGAGAAAGTTGGAAGTTGTATTTATGCAACCGATATTCGAAACTGTGTTAGCGCGATGTAAACAGTTTTTTGACAGCTAATGACGTAGATGATGTTTGCAGAAAAAGTTGTACTACTCGACGAAAGGTAGCATTAGGGTGGCTGATTATAGAACAGAATCAAACTTTTGAAACTTTTTTGATTATTTCAATCGACTCCTCATCATCATCTGTATATTTATACAGCTATGTGGTCGAACCCTTAAAAATAACTACGTCCTTTTAACTTCAAGTTTGAAAGATAGAAGCCGCCTCATTTAGTTTACTTAACATACAGCCATGAAAAGACAAAGTAAATACGACAGCAAAGTCAACACAAGCCAAAGGGAATAAGGTAGCAACCGTAATGAAGGTTCTTCACAGATAATCTACAAAGTCCTGCAATGTCTCATAAAGTAGGTACGAAGTTTATCCAAAGATCTTGAGGTAAGTTTACAGTTCAGGATTGAAGTAGCTCAGGTTTTCGAACTTCGAGGCGAAAAGAGAAGTGTAATTTGGCTTATTAGTTATCTGTAGGCCGCAGTCAGAGAATTTCAGAAAAAAGTTACAATTACAAAATATATGCATACAAAAGGAAAAACACAAAATACAAAAAAAAAAACAAAAACATTATACACATGAAATGGCAAAGTACAAAGGTGGACTTACCCTAAGGGATCTCTTACAGCCAGCCTTTAACCATATAAGTATCTTCTCCGTGTTTAATTTTTTGCATTTGTCTGCTAAGAATCGAAGGCACTTATACTAAAAGTGGCTACGAAGCGAGAACATACCTAGTTCATGACTTTGTCTATTTTATAGTATTTTTTTTTTGCCGAGGTTCGAACGTCAGTTTTGTCCCTACTGACCCTGTTTTACGATAAACATTTATTTCAATGTTATAGAAACTACGACGTTCATTAATGGACATCTAACATTAATAAACATTAAAATTAACGCTAAGTAATCTAGTACGATACCTATCGGCATGCCGATGCTAATTTTAATGCCAGCAATATTTAAATGGGTGATAAATTTTACATAATACATGAGGGCTTAGCGCTGACTAAACTAACCTATAATGGGAATTCTAGGCATTGTTAACAAATTAAATCCATGCTGTAAAATACACCTTTACATATATATTTTTTTATTAAAGCCGTGGTAGCCCAGCGGTTCGACCTGCGACCTCTCAAGCAGAGGGTCGTGGGTTCAAACCCTGAGCTCGCACCTCTGAATTTTTCGGAATTTATGTGCGATATCGAATTTGATATTTATCACGAGCTATTCGGTGAAGGAAAACATCGTGAGGAAACCTACACACAGCGACGACGTAATTCAACGTTGTGTGTGAAGTTCCCAATCCGCATTGGGCCCGCATGGGAACTATAGCCCAAGCCCTCTCATACTGAGAGGAGGCCTGTGCCCTGCAGTGGGACGTATATGAATAGGCTGATGATGATGATATTTTACACAGTCTCCTCTTACAACATCCACAGCAGAAATGTAGAGGTGTCGTTTCAAACCCGATACCGGACAAAATTAAGTGCACGTAAGTTAGTGTTAGTTTCGTCCTTACTCACCCAGCGGGACTAAAACATCACAGAAATTGACTCGCATCAAATGCCCTCCAATCAGGTCTTCCAAACCTTTATTATCAAAGTTGACCAAGTCAATCAAGTGACAGCACGTCTCACGATAACTACTAATCAGTTGCATCGATCGCCGACAGCCGAATGCCGACAACCGAACGCCGAAAGACAAATGCCGAGCGAAAGTCTTGATCTGTGATTTGACACGTTGTTTGCTACCGGTGTGCTATCAAATGAAAGTGTCGCGACACATCTGTGGAACGTACGGCGAACGTTCGGTTGAATACGCTCGCAGTGCTTTTCGAGTCGTCTGTGACCGAAGCGTCAGACGACTTGAAAAGCAGTGAGAACGTATTCAAATTTTGTTGAAGTTGTTTTTGAGTGATGTCGGGTTAAAATAACACCTTTCTATAATCATTTCTATAAGGTGACTAAGGATATATACCTAAGTTTAGGTACGTTTTAGGCGACAGGCTAGCAACCTGTCACTATCGTTACCATTTTCATCTTTTTTTAAACCTAAAATTACACTAGAAGTAGCTAGTAGAAGTGCTCTACACCACATTTAATAAAGCAGGCGCGATCGTGTGTATATTTTCTTTGTTTACTAACCGTAAGTACATCGTACATTGACTAAAGTCTCGTTATGTCGTATGTGGCGATCCGTACCCTCTCATCTCCTTTAATTTCTGCACACCTAGTAGCCAAAGCCACACATTTCCAACATCACGCCACCATAACATCTGTAAGCCATCAGAGCCATTCGTGAGCAAGCCATTCGCGATAACAGGTCGTCACAGTTGTCGCACGACACTTAAACTTTGTCGTTTATTATTAAATCGTGCCGGCGGTAGTAAAAAGCGACACGGCGACACAAAGAGGCCGCTGCTTTGATGTCGCCGCCGTCACGACGCTAGGGCTGCCAATTTAAGTGTACTATTTGCAAGAGGCGTAATGTGTGTGTAGTGGTTGGTAGTTAACTTGGCCGTGTTTTAGGTGTTGGGGTTCACGCATTGCTTTTACCTGGAAAAAGTGATACGCAAACTTACCCCTATCACTTGAAAGCTGGTCAAGTTTATTTTTGACCACTATTATTTATCAGGTTAGGGTATGTTTTAGGCGATAGACCAGCAAACCAGCATACATACATATATTATGACGCCTGTATTTTCCAAACGGCGTAGGCAGATCATACGAAACGTTACATAGTCAAAACCACGACTAATTCACGCTTCGCAGCTGTTTCTAGCATATTTTTTGACTTAAAATTAAGAGGTAACCTATAGTGACGGCTTGCTAACTACCCTGTCGCTTAAATAAATCATAACCTATTTTCTTAATAGCATCTTACGACATCCACATAATAAATAGGTCGATGTTAATCTAAGTCCGACACTGCACTGGATGATGACTGCATGAACGAACGACGTTTTTTTTAGGATCCACACGAATGCGTTATTATTTTCAGGTTTTTTTTGTCCACATAAATTAGAAACTATTTACACGTAAAAATACTATGTACGAAATAAATAAAAGGATATGGAACACTAATAATGATATATTTACAAAATTGTGGCAAGTGACAACCCTTACCGTTTGACATGTCACCCGGCGATTAGCCCCGCCCCCCGTCTCAATGATTCATCGCATCGATCGACATCGGAAAACTAACGTCAATTAAACGACTTGTCAATGACGCCCACACAACTTTATTGAGTCCTAAGCACAATGAACCAATTCCTGACCCACTATGGAACCTACTATTTACAGGAAATGTCATATTGCTCATAATGCTCGACAAAGGAAATCTTTGGTGCGTTTATTGTGACATTATTCTACAGTGGGTCTAAAATTAGTAGGTTCGATCTCGATATTGCTCGTGATTTCCGAAAAATTCAGAGGTGCCAGCCTGGGATTTGAACTTACAATCCTCTCCTTGAGAGGTCACAGGTCGAATCGCTGAAACTACCATAGCCATGGCTTTTTACGATCTTGTAATCCATGTGGCTGTAGCTGGCACATTAATTTGTGTGTAAGTAGTTTGTAAATTGTACTATGTCAAAAGAATGGGCATTGACTTGCGTGCTAGATACTTTCAAACAAAATTTGAATGAACCTTGACTTGCCAGCAAGCTACTTGCATTCAAAATTGGTATAGACATTGACTTACGTGCAAGCTACATGTTATTCTCAGCCTCAGCTAAAGAGCCATCTACCGATAGCAGTTAAAAACACTGCACGAAGTACCCATCCGCACGGAGCAACACGATACCACGGTACAGTCAAAGTCAACATAATTTAAAGTGTAGCACTACGGGCAATAAGCAGATAACCATCGCACAGTCGAGTGGAAGAGTGATTAACGTTGCTCGCGCCACTTTGAAGCCGACTTGGGTTGCACAGTCGACCTGGTAAGAACAGTACGAATGGGCATGCAGTAAACTAAAACACATACGTAATACGTACAAATGTCACGCCTGTATTTCCAAATGAAGGCAGAGCATACGAAACGTGTCATGGTTAAAACCATGGCTATTTCAGGCTTCGTAGCTATTTCTAGCATAACTTTAGGTTCTAAAACAGATGGAAGATGTAAAAAAGTGACAGGTAGTGACAAGCTAGCAAACAGGCTTTTCGCCTAAATCATAGTACCTATACCTAAACTACATCCATGGAAGATTGTTCGTTGATTATTCGTTGTGGGGATATAACATCTCTACATTTCTTCCTTAGATGTCGTAAGAGGCGATTTTGGAAATAGGTTTAAGTACACTTAAGGCGACAGGCTATCAACTGTTTTTACATACATACATACATACATACCCGTGTGGTGCCGGGTTAGAATAGCACCTCCCCCTTTCTTCCCGTGGGTGTCGTAAGAGTCGACTCTGGGAAAGGGTTGGTGTATTGTGGGCGATGGGCTAGCAACCTGTCACCACAATATCACGTTTACCATCTGGTTACCCTGAAACTGCTAAACGTGGCACAGGATTTTTGAATTCATGTGCTCTGCCTACCCCTCTTGGGAATACAGGCGTATGTATGTATGTACATACAAACGATAACAACCTGCTAGCAACCTACATACATACATACATACATACATATTCTCACGCCTGTATTCCCATGAGGGGTAGGCAGAGCACATGAATTCAAAAATCCAGTGCCACGTTCAGCAAATTGAGGGTAACCAGATGCTAAACGTGTTATTGCAGTGATAGGTTGCTAGCCCATCGCCCACAATACACTAACCCTTTCCCAGAGTCGACTCTTACGACACCCACGGGAGGAAAGGGGGAGGTGCTATTCTAACCCGGCACCACACGGGGTTTTTAAACCTACAATTATGCTAGAAGTGGTTGCGAAGCGTGAAATAGTCATCATGGTTTTCTCTGTCACGTTTCGTGTGCTCTTGTCTACCCTATTTAGGAATGTATGATTGTGTGTATGTATATGAAATGTCTAATTAAATCATATTTGAATACTGTATAATAAAATACCCTGTGGCGGCGCGTCGTCGGCTCGGATTAACGTCGGCTACCGCTCCGGTTAGTTTTTTATTTGGCCGACGTTACTTTACGTCTTGTTAAGGGGCAATATTTTAGACCTGCCATTTTATTTTGGTAACTGACAGGTTTTTGGGTTTGAAACGTTATTTATAGCGGATATTTGGAATGGTAAGTAGCTAATCTGACAAAACAAAACGTTTGTCGGGATTAGTTCTTGATAAGGTTGTAGATGTATTGGGGCTATTAGTGTCTGATTGGTCATGATAATGGGCTAGATTACTGCGACAGAACCTAATGTTTACATTCCACGCGATTTGAATATGAATTTGGAAATTTTAAAATGGCTGCAGCCTTCTACATAGATATTAAGTATGTCATTATCATTACATTGGTGCTATTCCCTAACGTAAGAAACTGAACCGTGTGGGTTAGAATAAAACCTCTCCAATTCTTCCGTGGATGTCGAAGAGGTGACTGAGGAACAGGTTAAGGTATGTCTTAGGCGACAGGCTGGCAACCTGTCACTACCTAATATACAAATGCTCATTCTATAGAAATGAAAAAGCTAACTTTTAAATAAGTACTTAGTTAAAAAGTATTCCAGGGGAAAAACGATGCGTTGTCTTGAACTGCTAATTAAAAGCTTGCCAACTTAGATTCCGAGGACTGTATTCAAATTTGTATAACGCATACACACCAACAAACTGAAATCCATTACTTTTAACGACATCACGTTGAGAAAACATTAATTAAGAATAAGGTAAACATTAAACAGCCATGTTTATTATACACGTCAGAGTGAAAAGAATACGGAGGGTTATGTAAACATTTCAGGGGATCCATTAGATGAAGACGTGGCGTGGGTAGACTGACAGACAGACAAGCTGACGATAAAACACGGTTTTGATATTGAGATGAAATTATGAAGGGTTTCCCTTGCTGAGGTCAGAATACTTCTTCGTTTCTTAAGAGGCGGTCGGGTTAAGGCATGTTTGGTGACAGGTTAGCAACCTGTCACTATTTTAACTGATTCATCCAAGTATCTTTAAATCCAATCAAAACGAAATGTCTCCTAAACTTCGTTTTGTGATGATCCGATAGTTTTCATACTGTCTTTTTGCGGCCCACTTAATAATTTAAATGGTTTCGTGGGGTTAAATAATAAATACATATATCACACCTGTTTTCACAAATGAGGTTGGCAGAACACACTAAACGCTACATAGACAAATCCATGACTGCTTCTCACTCACTTTTTCGTAGCCACTTAGCAGGTACCATTTAAGTTTTAAGTTCAGAGATACTATAGTGACAGGTTGCTAAGCCTGTCGTCTAAAATATTCCTCAATCCCTTAGTTGCCTCTTACAATGTCCACGGAAGAAATGGAGAGGTGTTATTCTAAATCCGATACCACACAAAAATACTTACACATTAATTGATATACATAGCGTAATTTCTGATGTTCCTGATAGTTTCAGCGTTAACATCAACGATTTACATCTGTATACAATGAAGAAATATTAACATCCTAATAAAACCCAAGATACTACGGTCGTAAATAAAAAACGTACCTATCTAACCTTGTTAACTCCTGTAAACACACCATCGGCGGTATTTGAACTATAATATAGCAACATGACAAGCTGCAAGCTATAAATTCCCTATCCCGTCCGTATGTTTACGATTATCGTTAAAAGACGGCTTATTTCGTCAACATAGTACGCAGAGTAGTCATAACATGAAGTGCAGATGCGTCTCGGACGTAATTTTACGGGCTGTGCTTGCGTCGCGAAATAATTAGTGCTTTGCTCTCAGATTTTACGCAGTTTTACGTCAAATATGAGTTTATGACGCTTAGTTATGTGATTTGCTAACGCGGGAACGGATTCCGCGGCTAATTAAAATTACATAAAAAAGCAAAAATAAAGACTGATACCAAAATTTGCATAAACATCACGTTTTTTGTATGGGAACCCCCCTTGAATGCATATTTTATTTTAATTATTTACTTTTGAAGGAGATATAAAACTAAATATTCTGAGAATATTTCAAGTGTCTCTCTTTTAACGTTTTAACTCCAACATTTTTGGACGATTTACCAAAACTATACCACCCCGTTTGGTGCCGGGTTAGAATAGCACCCCCTCTTTCTTCCCGTGGGTGTCGTAAGAGTCGACTCAGGGTTAGGGTATTGTGGGCGATGGGCTAGCAACCTGTCACTGCACTATCACGTTTAACCATCTGGTTACCCTGAAATTGCTAAACGTGGCACTGTATTTTTGAATTCATGTGCCCTGCCTACCCCTCTTGGGAATACAGGCGTGAGAATATGTATGTATGTTTCACAAAATAAGGTCAGATACAGAAACTCATACAAGAGTCATTATATCTTAGCTTCACTGAATTGGTAGAGCCTTTTGTGAGAAGTTGCCTGTGTTGTTTGGGTTTTGATCACTTCTCCTTTTCTTGCGTGTATGTCCATAACAGGAGGGCCAACAAGGAGAAAGAAACTAGCAACCTGTCACTAACATATCTTTCAGTCTGACAATGCTTTTTTTGGCTCAAGAGTTAGTTACCATCAAGTACAGTATATTTCCTTGACTTGTTTGGTGACGTTAAAACCACACAAGTTTACATGTGACTCACTCACGCTACGAATACCTCTGAAAATGGTAAGAACCACAGCAAAGAAATTCACTTTCAAATACCTTATCGAAATAGTTCGAAAGCTTTACGCCACAGATAGGCACAGATAAACATTCCCGTTGTACCTATAATTTCTCTTTTAGCGTGTTTAAAAACGGGTTAATTATAACCAGACAGTCAAAAGAATGCACAAGAACAAGGTGTTTGATCGCCTACTAAAACTTCTTTTAGAAAAATCACTCTAAGTACGTATTCCGTAAAGGATTACTCACTGTAACCAGAAACTAAACTATTTGAGCCTATTTTCAGTTTATTATTATGTATTTACATTTTGACGATCCTCTACTGAATTTATATTGACACTAGCTGTGCCCGCGACTCCGTCCGCGTGGAATAGTGACTAATTTCCCCCCGTTTTTTCCACATTTTCCAATATTTCTTCGCTCCTATTAGTCGCAGCGTGATTTTATTCAGCCTAGTGTATTGTGGGCGATGGGCTAGCAACTTGTCACCGCAATATCACGTTTAACCATCTGGTTACCCTGAATTTGCTGAACGTGGCACTGGATTTTTGAATTCATGTGCTCTGCGTACCCCTCATGGGAATACAGGCGTGAGAATATGTATGTATGTATGTAAAGCCTTCCTCGATAAATGATTCATCCAACACAAAAATATTTTTTCGATTTGAACCAGTAGTTCCTGAGATTAGCGCGTTCAAACAAACATACAAACAAACAAACAAACTCTTCAGCTTTATAATATTAGTATAGATTTATTGTAATTAAATCGTTATTTTGCTGATATTTTTTTAATTAATTTGTGCCCATTAAGAAACGTTAGCAATTTGCCGTGTGGTGCCGGGTTTAGACATCACTCTTTTTCATCCGTGGATGTCGTAAGAGGCGAATAAGGAGTTAAATTAAAGTAGATACATTTTAGGCGACAAGTTAGCAAGTTGTCATTATAGTACCTACCTCTTCTGAAACCTAAAAAATATGCTAGAAGTGTCTACGAACGTAATGACTTAACGAAATAATTGTATCCAATTTGGCGACATTTTTGTGAAACACTCGAATCTAACATGAACATTAGGTGGAACATAATTTCCAAATTAAATCAAAAGAACCTATCTATCTATCCGCCAACAATCGTAACTTCACAGACACTCTGCACTCAATCCCTACTCTTTGCCATCCATAGTGCACAGCCTGTTTGTTTTACATACGATATTTATGGCACCAATTAGAGCCTCTCCTATTAGGCCCGAAGAATTTACGAGCAAACTAACGGACTTATCCACTGTATTTATTTTCATAACAACACCTCTGTCGTGGTATTTTTGAAGAGGTTAGAGAAGCTATGGCGGCTGTTTGAGGGTCGTACTGACACGAGGTTGGGTGAGATGTTTTATTTGTGACAGCTTGGAGTTTAAAGATTCGTAGTTTGAAAATGGAATACCACAGAGACATTTTTTACATCCACCACGCATGTATTTTTAAATGGGGTATGTAGAGCTCACGAAATGCTGTCAAAACTATTTCACGTTTTGTAGCCATAAGAGGTGTAATAAATAGGTGACGTGACTTCGTTGCTAACCTGAGCGTCTAGTGTGTTCAATTCGATGGTGCAGTCGTTAACGAATTCGTTTGCGAGATATTGCAAAATTGTATGGAAACCGAGACAGTGCCGCCAGCGGAAAGTTTGCACAACTGCCACGGTAGACACGTCTCCGTACAATTCCGCAATAACTCGCAAACGAATTCGTTAACGACTGCACCATCGACTTGAACACACTAGACGCTCTGAAGCCTAAAACGTACCTTAATTAATTAACCTATTTCTTTAGTCTCCTCTTCAACATCCACAGAAGTAATGGTAAAATGTTATTTTAAACCGACACTATACAGGATTTGTTTTAGTTTTTGTAAATATTCTTGACTTGCCAGCTTTAAAGAAAATCTTTCAAAATCCTTGAAACTGTGCTGATCTAAAGATATTGCTGTATACGTCGCATTTGTTAAACAGTAAAAGATGAAAAGTTTACAGTGTACTTAAATTTCTACTATTATTTCATTGCTAGATAATATACAATCGATACGTGTATATGCCCTATCCACACCATAATATTATATCAAAACCATAACTCGATGCTTTGAAGCCGCAACATCCTTGAGCTTTTCAAAGAAAACAACGACCCCTCAAGTAAACATAAAATTAAAATTCAAACCATTTCCAAACTAGGTCACTTAAAAACATCCTTTATAAATTCTAAACAACTCGCCAGGGTTCTTTTAACCCTAAAAAGAACAAAGGTACAGGAAGGCGGAAGAGGGGCGTCATAAACACCGCTGTTCACTGCCACCCGCTGATAAGCATAAGCATTAGAGCTGTATAAACATAGCTTGATAGTGAATGGGCGGATTGTATGCGGGTCAAAGGGGCATTTTAAAAGCGTTGCGTGTTAATGGTGAATTCGGAAGGAATTTGCTATTCGATAAGTACTAACTAAATTTTAATCAAACTGAGATATCCGTACACAATTTGCTTCGTAAACATAGCTTGATTGTGAATGGGTGGATGCAGGTCAAAGGGGCATTTAAAAAAGCATCATGGTTGCGTGTTAATGGTGAATTTAGAATGAATTTGCGATTTTGCAAAGCGAATGAATTGTTTAAATAGTTAAGTATACAACCTTTTTGGTTCTATATATAAAGAAACATCAACGTGAAATAGTCAGGCGCGATATAAGTATCTACGTATGATTACTGCCAGCTTAGCATAGAAAGCGGTAGTAGAAATGCGTACAAGATAGACTATACCTGTCCCTGTCTAACAAGAGATGTAAGAAAATTACAGGTAGTTATCCCGCACGCGTGTCGTCTCGCGCGTGTTGGCTTTCTGGTTTCTGCAATTACACACAAATCGCGATCTATAGTTCTAGTAGGAAGCAGTACCGTACGAGTTATTACTATTCTTGGTGTCCCAAAAAGTACCTGTTTGACGCAGAAAGTTAAATGGAGTTGTAACTAGTTTCTGTTCTTGTTAGTTCTGTCTGATTAGTTTTTGCCATGTATCTAACCCACTGAGTAGCGAGGGCATATAAACGTATCGATTGCCTATTGTCTAACGAGTAAATGTGGTTTATTTATTCTGAAAGAAAGATATCTTCGAGGTAGTCTTTTGTTCTGTCGGCACTTTATGGCCCTGCGCAGACGACAGACTATCCGCGACGGACTTTTTAGTCTGAGAAAATAGAACCTATGGAATTATATGAAGTAATGCACACGACGCGCAAAAAGTCCGGCGCACAATGCATACAATCCACGCAGACTTGATGTGCGCCGCCGGCAAGCAGGTAACGGTAGAAAGAGACAATTATATTTTACGCCCAAACGTGTTCGGGAGTGGACCCTTTGAACGTAGTATAGGCCCCAGCAAGTTAGATAGATAGCTTTTTTTCAAGTGGAAGTCAGTTCACGCATCACTTTTACCTGGAAACAGTGATAATAGAAGTAGCTACGCACGTGAAATGTTCATGGTTTTGTCTGTGTCACGGTTCATGTGCTCTACCCACCAAATTTGGGAACACAGGCGTGATTGTATGTCAAACAAAACATCAGCAATAAAACAGATACCCGCAAAATAAAACACAACATTATCGCATCAACGTCCGAACACAGTTCATAGCATATAAACCCGCCGTAAAAACACAGTTTTACGGTCCGTTGTAATTTCTATCTGTTTGTTTTGGTTTATAACAATGTTTCCATTCACCATTCACCATGCTTGTCTGTAAATTACGTCCAAACTACGTTTACTGGCTATATATCAGACTCTATTTTAACTTTATTGCAACGGTTTTAAAACTCTTTTAAATAAGCTACCGGGAAGGTTAGAAAAATGTATGTGTAAAAAAGTGTATTTAAAAGCTAAAAATATGCTAGAAGTGGCTGCGAATCGTGAAATAGTCATGGTATTGACTACTTAACCTTTTGTGTGCTCTATACCCTATTTAATAATGCAAGCCTGATGTATGTATCCACTAATCAACTTTAAGAAATCGTAATACAAAATACAACGATATGAAATCGTCGAAAAATATCGTACGAATTTCACACAAAACGACCGATTTAAATCGCCTTGACGTTCCTAAGTACACCTAACTTCACTGCGTACGACGCTATCGACAATCGACTCCGGCCTTCATTCCTCCCAGTCATTACGACTACCATCGACACATTAATAAAGGGTATCGATTATCAAACCTCGCACATTAGGCACCGCTCGTCGCCCGCGCCTCTAAATCCCACTATCAGATCCACTCGTGCGCATAAAACAAGTATAAACGGGTGCTATCGCGACGCGGCATATTTACACCGTCGATCATTATCGACTCTGTTCGGATGTTGGGTATAAGGGCTTGGTTAAAATGTGGCTAGTGAGACACTGTCTCAACGCGTTTAATGCTAATGGAAAAAGAAAAGGTGCCTCGAACGGATGTATGTTCAAATGCATGCGAATCTCAGCGGCATAGGGAGTGTTAGGTGTGTTTTCTGTGTGCATGCATTAAAATAAATATAAATAAATAAATAATCACTGGACAATTTTTACACCAATCACCTAGTCCCAAAGTAGGCAATTTAATGCCTGTGTTATGGGTTACTAGACAACGGATAAACTTACTTATATACAGATAAACATCCAAGACTCGAAAGCAAACATTCGTATTCATCATACAAACATCTGCCCCGACCGGGGATCGAACCCGGGACCTTAAGCTTTACAGTCAGGTTCTCTAACCGCTGGGCTATCCGGCCGGCATTGAACTCTCTGTTACCAATGAAATTTGTGTCGAAAGTCAGTGATGGGTTAAAAAACACCTCTTCATTTCATCCGTGGATACTGTAAGAGACAACTAGAAAGAAGAAGTAGGTTTAGGTGCACTTTAGACGGCAGACTATTCACTATTACACCTCTTTCATTTGTTTTTGTCTACATAAAGTTTCATCTGCTTTGCTCACATAAGAGAATACAAACGAGTTCCCATATTCTAATTTAAAAAAATGCTTATTAAGCATAAAATCAATAACAGCAGTTTTCAATAAAGGCAAGAACATTATTCCACACAAACTCACCCATAAGATCACATCCTAACCCCAAGGTGTCGAGTTACACGAGAACTATCTATTAGCCGAAAACTTTTACGACCCGAGAATAAAACGATAAACATCTTCAACACATAATTTAACAGATAAAGAGCGTGGGCAGATGTTAATTGTGTTCAAATATATATAAACGCTAATAAACGAGAGTTACTAACGTGTCCCACCTACATATGGAGGTGTCAGTTGATTTGTATCTGGGCTTTAGGTCCTTAAGTGGATGGGTTGTGGCAGTAATTTTGACAGCTTCTGTGAGAGAGATGCTATCGTTTTTGATAACGATTTGATCATAATCTGGTACACTATACACGCTTGTATTCCTCAATGTGGTAGGCAGAGTACACAAAACGCTAAGTAAAAAAAAATCGTGACTATTGGACGATTTGTAGCCAATTTTGGGATATTTTTAGTGGTTGCTAGCCTGTTGCCTAAAATATAATTAATTATAAGTTTATTGTTTATCTGTCTGAGACACAAACATATTTTAGTTAAAGTACTGCATGATTCTTGACCACAAACAGTGTATAGTTTTAGAAAATTAAATCGCTGTTATATGGTACTGAGGAGCTAACATACCATCGCATCTGTCATTATCATAATATATCAGTGGTAACCAACAAAAAACTATGACTTATCAATAGAAGAAACTCGAGCCTGTAAACGCGATCATTAAAACTCAGAAATCATTAACACATTAAAACAAATCCAATTAAAACCATTCTTACTAAGAAGTATGCAGAATACACAAGGCCTATAGCGCGCTTTGCAATTTTAATGGCATGTTCTAACAGCATTTCCTTAGTAAGAACACTAGGAATGCTGCACTACTCGTCTAAAAACATTCCCATGCGCAAACGCATCCAAATACACGCCATAGTTTTCTCCAATCATCCATAAATAAGTAGCTGGCAACAAAAACAGTAGACAACAAAAAAACATGTTTCTGTATAAAACAATTCATAACAATAAAAATGTCAGCGCCGAAGCAGACTGTGGAAATTACAAAGCAATCAACTGGAAATTAAATAGAACACCATCTATAAGAAGGAATTATCGTTGCGTTTTTACGAGTAAAACATTTACTTCGTATCTGTATGGCGGCCACGGTAAAGTAACACTGCATTGCATAGAGACACGGGAATGAGACTCTGTGTCTTGGCCTATAGAGTGGCAACGACGCGTGTGACAAGCAACCGTGTTTTGTTTTAGCAGAGGAAAAAACCGACATAAAGTTGCAAGCTTAAAACTCTTTTCCAAGCAATTCTGAATCGTACAACGATGGTTTTAAGGGAATTGTTTTTTTGGTGAGCGGTAAAGATATTCTGGCGCACGATGTAAAGGGGAGCTGACACGGTCGTATAAAACATTGGATATGAGCGTATAAAAATTCTTGAAGCGCTGTCACCGGCCCCTCTATCGCCATTACATTTGTCAACTGTCAGGTTGTAACGCGGTGGGCACAATTTAAATGATAATTATAACGTGGTGTCCGGCCGCATTCTGTCAGGGGAGGATAAGGCGGCAAGTTTTGTGGATTGTAGAATTAGTACAGTCAGTAACACAGATATTGACACGCTCAACATGCCAAAATATTATACACGGTCTTGTAACATCTAGATTAAGGCCGTGTGTCTGATTGTGTTTGCGTTTAAACTTTATTGGTATAGGTATAGGACATGTCAAGGAACAAAACGTAGATGAAAAAACTGTAGGTGGCGAAATTTCTTCAGTTTCAGTCAGGAGTGTAAATTAGGGCTTTTTTGAGAATGAATGAGTGTTGCCGTATTGTGTCAGGTTTAGAATAACATCTTTCCACTTTTTCGGTGGATGCCATAAGAGACAACCAAAGAAGTAGGTTAACCCATATTTTAGACGACAGGTTGCTAACCTGTCACTGTTACTTACACCTTTTTTACTTGGAACCTTAAAAAATCACTACAAATCATGTTACGAATCAGCTCTGCCTCTCTTTGTCTTAATTTTACCAACACAAACAGATTTAGTCAAGGCCCATTAAACTCCAAAGTTCTCTTTAAAATACGCATATTCTGCCTCAAAACTAATAAATAACAAGCCGCTATCTCTGCCAAGAGTTCCAATAGAGCAGTTTTCACTCATTAAATCTTTTCGCATCAAAATTTTTCATGGGAACGCGAACACAAGCTCTCAATTTACAAGAACGTGATTCATTTCGTGTTTTATTTGCGTCTATCGCGACGTCTGCCATCTGTTGGCACTTATTTACATTCGTTTTAACCACCAATCATTCCTTGGATTCACAACAGGAAAAGTCGTCGAACACAAGTCGGTCTTTTACGAGAAGGTTCTGTACAAAACAAGTTTCTGCAGGATGGGAATAGGCGTGAGATGTCTATCTGTCATATGTCGCTTACTGACGATTTGTTAGATATTTTAAGCGACCTATCGCTATTGTAAGTACCTCTTAACTTAAAACTTAAAAGATTATGATTGACTTGGGTACGTAACATGAAATAGTCGTGATTTTACCCTATTTGGGAAAGCAGACTATTTCCACCTCTACAATGTAGCCATTCATAGTGACAGGTTGCTAGCCTGTCTCTTAAAACAAACATTAACCTTAATCTGTTGTCTCTGCCTACCCCGCAGGGAATAAGGCGTGACGGTTATGTATGTACGTATGTTAACCTTAGTCGCCTTTTATGATGTCCACGGAAGAACTGGAGAGGTGTTATACCAAACCCGACACCACATGGTAAACGAGTAAAACGTTTTCTTGTAACCTAACTGACTAAACTTGTTTTTAGTCGTATCTCTTGATTAGATAGGCAGATAGTTGAGTCAAACTTACAGCTATTGCCTTATAGCTATTGACACTCTTTAACTTACGGAACCCTAAAAGGAGTGTGTTGCATCACTTTGCTAGGCTATCACGTAAGCAAGTTAGAAATATTCAGTCAAGCGCCGAAAAACTTTGTAGCGTAATCTAAATTGCTTGCAACTGATATTTCCGGTACATTAAGGATTTTGTCATCTAATTATTATAACAATGGACCCAGAAACTGTTTTACAGGTGAGACTTCAACTAATGACTTCGATAATCCATAATCATGCCTTTTCATATGAGCTACAGTTAAACCAACCATCAACAAAATCTTGGATGCATTGCTTTAATTTTATTATTAACAGCGTCATCTACTGATCATCCCTCCAAGTCGCACCCGTTTAAACACACCGATTCCCTAAAAGTGGCTAGAGGTGGTGCTATTCCGTAAAAAGCATTAGGCAGGCCGCATACACACATTTTCCGAATTCGATTTCCGAATTCGTATTTCTTATTCGGGCATCCAAATGCAAGGAATCACTAGAAAATATTTTAACTGACGCACACGTTCACTATTTTACCGAACGGAACAAACTCCGCCGTACATGTATTTTCTATTGATTTCATGAGCATTTGGACATCCGAATACGGAAAAAATGTGTTTACGGCCAGCCGAAGTTTTATAACTATTTTTAAATTTTCCTCGCTTCAAATTTCCCCGCAGTTTCTTTCCGGTTTCTCTTGTAACGTTTATCTTTGATTCAAGGTGCAGAACGATTACGGTCCGCCTTTTACGAGGCAAATCGACGTGGAACAAATTGCACCGGCAAAAATGGCGTAATGACATTATAGTATTATTGCGACGGGCCCCTTTAAAGGCAGATAAAGTGGCGCCTTTTTAGATGCGTTTCTGCACGCCTTTATAAAACTTTCGATAGTTTTTACGTGTAAAGTGAAATTCTGCAGTAATTGCTTCAAGAAACAACTGCGTTTGCTCGCATTTTTGTGCGTCCTGTAAATATTCAGTAGATCAAGTAACTTTATGTCAAGTGCTCGTAGTTTTAAGTATACATAGTTTATTGATTGTTTGATGTTTTCTCAGGTCTCTAGCCTGTTGTCTAAAGCATACTTTAATCTATTTCCTTAGTCACCTCTTACGATATCCACGGAAGTAATAAATAGACGTTTTCTAAACCCGACAACAACAAGAAATCTTAAATTAAAATTTATTTCATGAAAATCATTAATTTTACGTTACGTTTCTTTTGACATAGTATGTTAATAAAGAGCAATTATTATTTTAAACTATTCATTTGACTTAAATTATAAAAAAAGTTTCTTTTACATTTCAGTTCTTTCAATTTTCAGACAAAACATGTACCTACCTAAGTTTTTAGGTAAATTATTTAACTGCAGTCAAATAGTTTTAAAAATGAAGTCAATTCTCTAAATTTTATAAATTTAACGTCCTTTCCAGTCGTGGTCATAATTTTGAAACACTGTCTGAATTGTTGTTTATGTGTTTTGGATTACTTTCCTCTTCGATAGACTCCAAAGAAATAAAATTATACTAATTAGTTAGATAAAGTGGTACCGTGTGGTCTATCCAAAAAAGGAGTAGCTTAGACAAACCACAGTTATAATAATGTTTAATGCACTAAATCAGTCCTTATACGATGTCATTACAGTCCATACAGAGCCATACATCTCACTTAAATAACTCGCAAGTCATTAGCATGACAGCCATACATACAACGAAGAGTTGTCGGCACAGTAATTAATTGTCCTTCTTACACCACGATGTACATTGATGCATAATAAGCATAATGTCACGTCTGAAAGACCTTTTTGTGCTCAAGCATAATAAACGACATATTTTTGCATTTAAATAAAGAACTCGGGATGAATTTGCATAAAGTTATGACGGCAAAGAAATGCCGATAGTTGTATGAAACGTGTTATTATAAGCCCAACCGTTCAATTCAACGAAGAACTTTAGTAAATTAAGACACCACCGTTTTCTCCATAACTTCTTAGTATAAAATAGGTAGGTACTTTTATATCCTTAGATATTCCACATACATGACATATAAATGTCTGGCTAATGTAAAATCTATCATGAACCAAAACTTACGCCTGTATTTATCAAAGGAGTAGGCAGAGCGCACGAAACCACAAGTAAATTTTTCACGATAGGTAGCCACTTTTAGCTTAATTTTAAACTAAATAAATGGGGTATAATAATAGTGACAGGTTGCTAACTGGTTGCTTAAACCACACTAAACCTACTTTTATTGGCCTCTTACGAAATCGAAAAAATGGAGAAAAATTCTAAAACCCACACCCAGCGTCGAAATTTTTTTGGTTACATAATTTTTCTATGTTGATTTTATGTAATTTAATGGAGATTATGAAAGCGCGGTCATATATATGTAGAAAAAAACTAGTCAAAGTATATAGTAATATCGTAAAGATTCTAATTAGTATGGGCTGTGGGCGAAGACGTATCAATTAAAATAGCAGAGAGAACCCCATCTATGTCAGCCATTTGTACCTACAGAGAACATGAAATCCACGGAGAAGATACCCGTGATTTAAAAACATACATACATATTCTCACGCCTGTATTCCCATGAGGGGTAGGCAGAGCACATAAATTCTAAAATCCAGTGCCACGTTTAGCAAATTCAGGGTAACCAGATGGTTAAACGTGATATTGCAGTGACAGGGTGCTGGTCCATCGCCATTTAAAAACAGTATAAGTAATACTATTTAGTAATTAGGAGTACCCGAAATCGCCGAACGTGTATTACGAGAGTGATGAGTGTGAGTGAAGCGAAATCTTAGAAGTAGCCACGAAACAGAATAGTTCTGGTTATATCTATGTATTCACGCATGGTAATGTTTTAACTCTAACCAACTAATTAGGTAAACTTTATTTAACTTCTCGTGTGGTGTCGAGTTAAAACAGCACTTCCCCCTTTCTTCCGGTGGGTGTCGTAAGAGTCGGCTCTGGGAAAGGGTTAGTGTATTATGGGCGATGGGCTAGAAACCTGTCACTGCAATATCACGTTTAACCATCTGGTTACCCTGAAATTGCTAAACGTGGCACTGGATTTTTGAATTCATGTGCTCTGCATACTCCTCTGGGGAAAACAGGCGTGAGAATATGTATGTATGTATGTTTATTTAACTTTAAAAGTCGATAATCCTTCTCCAGTGGATCTTAGTTCTCGAGGCATGACCACTCACCTCATATGGCCCGTTTTGCATTTATAATGCCACTATGAGCCTTAAGAAACGTAATGGCTTGTACTGAGCTGTTTATATGATAATTTCTCGCAGACGACGTGTGTTGCATGCTTAATAATTAGGTTTGGTTATAGAAAATACTACGCTAACTAGATGAAAAGCGTAGCGATAGGATTGTGATTTAAGTAAATGAAGTGTTTTAAAATGTTCCGTGTGGTGTCGGATTTGGAATAACACTGATCCATTTCCTCCGTGCATATCGCAAATGACTAAGGGTATAGTTCAAGGTGTACCTACTTTAGACAGAGCAGAGCTTTAGAGCAGATGGCCGATGGGGTCAAAAAGTTCTTGCAAGCGCAGCATAGGTTGTCCTTTACAAGATGGACAAACGACTTGATAAAGGTCGCCGGAAAACCGCTGGATGCGGGTCGCTTCGCTTCCAACAAATATTCATGGAAGTCGAAAGGGGAGGCCTATGTTCAGCAGTGGTCGTCTTATGGCTGAAATTATGAAGATGATGATGATACTTTAGGCGACAGTCCAGCAACCTGACACTATTATACCTGCCAACAGCTGCCAACTCAAAACCTAAAAAAACTAAAAAAATAAACAGCTAGGAGTGTCATAGTCCATGTAGCGTTTTGTGTGCTTTACCTACCTCATTTGGGAATACAGACGTGATGATGCATGTATTTATGTGATTCTGAACGCATTATACAGTAACCCTGCCAGTTCTCATTAAGCCAATATGCTAGATTTTAAATCCACCAGTGTGCTACCAGCCTTGGCAAGTCTAGTGAAACGCAGTAGCACTAGCTGTAGCTTCCAGTGTTAAGTGTTATGGTCCTCACAGCCGATGTATGGTTATTGATGCTTTTTGTGCCTAATGTGTGCCGATTACCGTCATTTGTCGAGATTGTTAGTGCATTTGAATACATTTTTAGACTCGCGTTGAATGCTTTTAACGGTATTGGTTTGTGACATCTGTGTTTGGAGTATTGCGCTGGTTTGTCTATGTTGATGACATTGCTAAGCTTCTTGCGCTTGCATTATAAGTCCGACTTTAGAAATTTTGTTAGCGCTAAGTACCATCGCAAACAGGGATTGTTGAACCTATGTTTGTAACTTGGTCGTGTAATACTAATCCGATAGCTGACATCTAGTCCGGTCACATCGGTTATTGATTACACGTCTAAATTGCGAACAGTGGCAAGTGGCTCAACAATCCCGGTTCGTGACTGTAGGTATGTAATGACGTTACTTATATTTGCAAAGTTTGTGGCGCTAGGTTGGTAGACAAATGTTTGATGAAAGATAGACTTTCTCTGATTTGTATTTGATCTAAAATTTCGATGTTCAACATTTTCATGTGCCTAATTAAAACTGTTACAGCTTCACGTTTTATAGCCACTTTTAGCTTAATTTCAGTTTCAAAAAATACATACATGTATACAACATACATATTCTCACGCCTGTATTCCCAAGAGGGGTAGGCAGAGCATGTGAGTTCAAAAATCCAGTGCCACGTTTAGCAATTTTAGGGTAACCAGATGGTTAAACGTGATAATGCAGTGACAGGTTGCTAGCCCATCGCCCGCAATACATTAACCCTTTCCCAGAGTCGACACTTACGACACCTACGGAAAGAAAGGGGGAGGTGCTATTCTAACCCGGCACCACACTGGAAAAAATAGATGAAAGTAGTACCTATATTATAGGTACCAAATAAATTATAATACCTATGTAATTTCCGTAGGTAATTACGTTTGTTCAATTTTTTTTATTAATGTGTGGACCTCGAATGTCATTTCATTTCTTAAAATGAACCCCTAGCGAAACTAATTGGTGACCCCTGACCTATAATATGTATTTACAGGTTGCTAGCCGAGCGCCAAAAACATACCATAACCTAATTTCCTCGCTCGTGTTAATAAAGTGGTGTTATTCTAAACCCACAAGGACCTCCTTACACTTAGCCACGCTCTTTAATATTTATTATTCATTGAACACAGTTAACTACCATTTAAAACCATCGTAAATACTAAAACGTAAACTAATGCCTCAACAATCAAACATTAGCCTACTTCCTTCAGATTTCCACAATTACTCATTTAGTTACAAAACTGCGTTCCGTTGCGTAACATTCCGTGACATAAGCTACTGTGCGAACAGACGGACATATACAGGATGGGCAAAAATTGACCGTAAATATTTCAACTGTTGGTCGGGTACATGCGCCTGAAAATCCCCGTAAAACATTTTCTGAAATTTTTCATTAATAACCTTTGTGGGACACAACTGTTTCATCGCTTTTTAGGTAATTGCGCCCCTGTTTTTTACCTATCTTACGTCCCTGTTGCAAGTTCCGTTAGTCGGCGCGTACACACTTACAACCGTTCGACATTGCATTGCGTTGCTACGTGGTTGACTAAAAGCCGAAAAACCTAAGATTGCGGATATATTTTCATTGTTTCGTTTTTTTTTTGTTTTTTTTTAGGGTCACAGGGGTTTTCAAACGCATATATCCGGCCACTGGTTAAAATATATACGTTTAATTTCAGGCCATACTGTATAAAGGCAAATGCTCTATGAATCAGTCCAGCACAATGGCGATTGCGGCCTGCCTGCCATACTAATATTGGTACAAGAAAGTCAGTCTGAGCAAGCTACTTTGTAACAAAAACTAAGTAAAAGCAACATTTCAATTTATAATTTAATACATGTATTCCCAAATGGGGTAGGCAGAGCACACAAACGCTACGGGGACAAAACCATGACCATTTATTTTCACGCTCTTGACTATTTCAGTACAAATAATAATACGAGTAGAGTTAAACAGTACAGAGCTCAAACGCGGCTCTTAGAGCACTGTTTGGCGCTATAATATTATTATAATGATTGCAAAAGATCAAATTCTTAATGTTTAAGTTTTCTTTTGTTTTATGTTCTTAACAATGTTTAACTTACTTGAAATACAGCCCTTTATTCTATTGTTTGTATCTGTGTCGAATTAGTGTTAGTAAACTTATTTTTCATTTTCTTTTTAATTTTCTTCCACACACTGCCAGCCATTGTTCGCGGCTTGTGTAAACGAGCTGCCGTTTATGCCGTATGAAGTCGATCGTATTTGTTCGGAATCGCATATAGCTTCACATTATTCGAGGAAAATATTAAATATTTACAGGCAAAGCTGCAGAGCGAATGGCAAGCTAGCTATAAATCAACCGCGTGTAGTGTTGCATAAGTCAGATTTTTAACGATTACGGCCCTTCTGGATTTATATTAGGTTTTAAAGGTTATATTTTGCCATGGTCCGGTGGAATGTGTAGCTTATATTGTGCGCTTTAAAATAATGCAATGCAAGATTTTTTAGTATCGCGGCGGTCACAGTTGCATTTAAATACGTATTTATTTCTTCATTTCAGAACAAACGAATGAAGTTCATATTCAATTTAAGAATGTAAATGTAAAACCACGATTGTTCCACGTTTTGTAGCCACTTTATGTAATATTTTCGGTCTAAAGTAACAACAGAGCTAATCTTAGGTTCACTATTAAATAGTGAAATTTTATAGAGCTCTATTAATGTGCATCGTAATAGCGACTATCAACAAACGTTCGCTGGAAAGTCGGCGTCAATATTTTCCAAAATCGAAATCGAAAACCAAAAACGCTTATCGCAAGCGTAACGAAACGGCTCAAAACTGTGCGTCCTATTTCTTCCGCTTAGTAATTCATATATGACCTGACTAGCGTTTGATGGCCCCTCGGCTACACCAAACTGTAAAGCTACAGGGGCCTTCAAAAGTGGCCAGCAGAGCCATAAACGCCGTTCGTATCGGCCAACCGACGCGCGTAAATCAGGGACTGTAAATTCAATTTTATTCGACAATTAAACCGACGGGCATTCTCGCCAGTCGTAAATACACGTAAATACACATAAATACGTATTATAGTTAAAACGTCAGCTCGGCTGTAAATCTAACGGAATGGCGGCACGGCTGTCTTGGCAAAGAGTAATGTTTATGATTTTTTAAATTGCCATTCGAGGCGACTGCGGCTCTCTTCACGCTTATTCGACTTATTGGGATTGTAAATTGTGCAACTTGCAGGTTCTCTTTAGGGATAAGTTATGTTCGGGTTCTGTTATTGATCAACTGGTCCCCTTTGTCTTTTGTGGCGACTCTAGGGCCACCTAGTTTGCGGTAAGTGAACTAAGTATAACCTTTGGCGCCATCTAGTTTTCGGAAGTGTAACTAAAACTGCCGTAGCTGCGTCGTTGGCGCGAACCCGGACATACTCATAATCTGATGAAATTATGAATACCTACTTATCTACATAATAGTGTCAGAGAGTCTATTTTTCACTAAACATGCCGTCAAATAGACGATTTCCGCAGACAAAAAGCTGGTTTGCGCTGTCAAAGTTTTAGAAATCAGGGACTGAGTTTATAGGTATGGTGGCGTAAGGTTCACATGAAAATCCGTCCGGATCTCTACCATTTATTCTCTAAACCTGTCTCAAAGCAGCTGTCCTCGTAGTGTTGTAATCCAGCGCGGCAAGAACAGCCGACATAACATGAGGTATTCACTAAGGCTAGTTTCATGTATCCAGCATTGCGAATTTCTATAAGCGAAGGTGATTGCTTTTCAGATGACTCATTTGCTCGTAAAAGTTTGCGCGTGCCTAAGTTGCCTCTGTAATGACCGTAACACCACCTATCGTCCACAAGTAGAACTTCTTCCATCAACGTCATCAACTGTCAAAGCGTTCTACATCGCGCTTTCGAAGTTTCGAAGATCGGTTGCTTAAACACAACTTTCAACTTTCTCTCAGTCGACTTCGGTCTCCAGGCATAACATCTGCCTGGAGAGAGATCCCTCTATTGGAGTCTTTCGCACACTTCTTTTTGACCAAACAGCGGGACCAATTTAGAAGAAATCTGTAATGCAGGAAGCGGACACCCTGACACATAAGCTACTTTTAACCACGGAAAAATGCGTAGATCCCGTCGGATTGCGATGAAACGACTCTACGCAGATGGAGTTGGGGGCAATATACATACAGTATACACATACATCCCAGCATAGGCAGAGCGTACAAAACGTTACATAGTCAAAACCGCGACAATTTCACGTTTCGCAGCCGCTTCTGGCATATTGCTTGACGGCCGGATAGCCCAGCGGTTAGAGAACCTGACTGTGAAGCTTAAGGTCCCGGGTTCGATCCCCGGTCGGGGCAGATGTTTGTATGATGAATACGAATGTTTGCTTTCGAGTCTTGGATGTTTATCTTTAATTTTAAGTAATTTTATCCGTTGTCTAGTACCCATAACCTGATTGGTGTAAATATTGTCCAGTGATATTTATTTATTTATTTATTGTTATGTTCTATGTTCTACGTCAATGGGTACAATAGTGACAGGATGTGTCGGCTAAAGCTAAACCTTCTCCTTAGCCGCCTCTTGCGACATCCACGGAAGAAATGGAAACATCTACCTCCCTCTATGCGGACAACATCTAGTTAAATAAACTGACACTCTGACACGTTACTCTTTGCCTAGCTACTTTATTAACCAGCCACTTTCTTAGCACGGCTTTTTACGGCGCCCGCATGGCTACAATGTTTTAATAAATTGCATGTTAACTGTGACTACTATTCAGCAGTTAAGTGTCTTGCGGGAGACATGCATGGTAAATACTAGGGGAAAGAACTGTGTACTGAGTTAACACGTTTCGTGCTATATTAAAAACAAATGTTAAAGGGTGACCTGTGATACTGTATTAAATACATGCATACATGCATCACACCTTCACACCTGTGTTCCCAAACAGGGTTGGTAGAGCACACGAAACGCTACAGACCAGAGCCACTTCTAAAATACATACATACATATTCTCACGCCTATATTCCCATGAGGGGTAGGCAGAGCACATGAATTAAAAAACCCAGTGCTTTGTTTAGCAAATTCAGGGTAAACAGATGGTCAAAAGTGATATTGTGGTGACAGGTTGCTAGCCCATCGCCCACAATACACTAACCCTTTCCCAGAGTCGACTCTTACGACATCCACGGAGGAAATGGATAGATGTCATTCTAAATCCGACATTAAAATCACGCCTGTGTTCCCAAATGGGGTAGGCAGAGCACACGAAACGTGACATAGACAAAACCATGATTATGACTATATCACACTTCGCAGCCACTTCAAGCATAGTTTTAGGTTTGTAAAAATGGAAGAGGTATTATAGTGACAGGTTGCTAGCCTGTCGCCTTAAACATACCTATACCTATTTTCTTAGTCGGTTACGACATCCACGGGGGAAATGGAGAGGTGTTATTCTATCCCGACATCACACGGTTTTTTTTTCATAATTTGTGAAAAACAATCATGGGGCTTGTTTATATTGATCTCTTGATCCTTAAATAAGGATCTTCTACTCAGTTGCAGACTCGTTCATGAGATATAGCTTTCTCCGCGTTGGTCCACCACGTGCTTGTAAGGGTTGTCACTAATTAACTTTATAATCTTACTTTTAAGTTCTTCGTATTTGTATGCACCTGAAATCTAATAAGTGTGAACGTAAATTAGCGTATTAGAAAAAACATTTTTTTGGAATCATTGTCAAGAACGTAGATATTTACCTACTATAACGAATTTGTTTCAAAGTAAAAAAAAAACAGTATGTTACATCTGGTTCCAATTTAAACATAGAGGTATAATAGTGACAGGTTGCTAGCACTCCTAGACCTGTCTTCCCTAGTGAACCTCTAAAGACATCCACGGAACAAAGTGAGAGGTGTTATTCTAATCCCCATTAGGTATGGTTGGTGTTGATGCTATCGTTTAGTAGTGTTCACGAAATAATCGACAATGTCAGCATGCAAGGTAGTTTTAGCCATGTTATATTAAGTATTAGAAAAAAAAAAAACCTTTGATAGAAGAGGCACATCAGTATTTTTGAATTGCGAACAACAGGCAACACAAGCAACGTCATTCTAGTATCAGATGAAAAACCAGTAGGCCTTAATAATTATATTTCTTGCAACTAGCAACCCTGGCTCGCGTTGCGTATGCGCACAGGGCGCATCATCCTTATAAATTGCGCGTAATCCATCGATGCGTCAAGCTCACGCCACAATATTTATCTCCGGTTAAGAAGGTGCTTATTTTAAGGCAAGTATACAGTTGCGCAACGTTCGGGTATGAAGAGGAAATGAGACATTATTTAAGTGTTTCCTTTTTGAGATGAGAATTAACCTTTAAACTTTACCGTGTGGTATCGGGTTTAGAATATCACCTCTCACTTCTTCTGTGGATGTCGTAAGAGGCGACTAAGGAAATAGGTTAAGGTAGGTTATATTTTAGAGGTCAGCTTGCTCACGGTCACTATTATACCTGCCTACTCGAAACCTAAAGAAAAATATGCTGAAGTGGCCACGAAACGTGAAATAGTCATGGTTTTGTCTATGTAGCGTTTCGTGTGCTCTGTCTACCGCATTTGGGAATACAGGCGTGATGTACAGTCGAGTTCATTAATATATGAGCAAAACTGAGGGTTCAAAAATATCTGTACCTACACCTTTATGACATTGACAATAAGGTGCAAAAGTTTACATATTGGGCATTTGTCTGCTCATATATTTATGAACTCGACTGTATGTATGTAATTAACCTTTAATAAATGTGTTTGCGACACGTGTCCTCATTAGTATAACAGTTTCCACGCTATAATGTTATATTTATAGATCTCTACTGGAATAATTGCTCCTCTCTGCAACTCAACCCTTGACTGGCAGAGATCTATTTAAGCTTTTGCACTTTTTGGTTGTAAATTTATCTGCATGTCTCTTGTATGGTGCCGGCTTTGGAGATACATCCGTTCATTTTTTCACTAGAAAACCTCTTTTATCAACCTTTAAACCTAAAACTGTGCTGAAAGTGGCCAGAAACGGAAAATTAGCATGAATTTTTTTTTTATCTGATTATTTTTTCAGTAGCTTCTGCATTTTTCATTTCAAACGAGAAGGACAACTTACTCGCACGATAGTGGTTTCCACAATGTTATTATTACTAAAATACCAAACAAATTGCAGTAAAATGGAAATGAGGAAAATAAAAGAGTTTGACATAACGTTGACAGTATGTCTGCTGAAATATATATTTTTTTAATTAGTTATTCCAATTGAAAGTCAAGATTCATAACTAAAACATTACGTCTTTGGAGTATCTACATAAAACAAGTTAATATTTCTTCTTCTTCTTCATCGTTACACTCTTGACAGACTGGTCGTGGCCGTCGTGTCAAGTTATTTACGTAGTCTTTATCTGTACTAATACATCGAGTTTCTTGCAACAAAGCGACATAAAGACAGCTCCATTAAGGAATAATTTATTTAAAACCAACCTAACACTGTACGGTACTATTAACATACGCAAGCTTAATTGCTACAGTTCAATTAAAAACCGGTGTTCAGGATTATAAATTACAATAAAGTGTCGCACACACGGTTGTTAGTTTCCTGTAATTAGCCGGTATCAGTTGAAATGAACGCGGCTGTCTGCACGTCGCTTTACAATGTTAAACATGACATAAAAAAAGAACGCGTCGAACCAAGCAGATAGGTGCGTGATATCATTACCATTAATGAAATGTTCGGACAGGTGACTGTAATTAAATTACATTTTACTATTTCTGCATTTTTGTTGTTTCCTTTTTTTCTCTATGTGGAAAAAAATGGTTGGTTATTTAGTTATATTAGTGCTTACAATCAAGGAAACAATTGTTTTTTTTTCATTCCGTTTCATTTTTTACACATTTATCATGGAGACACAAAATGCGATCATTAATTTCTTTTAAATATTTTCTAAGATTGTGATAGTGAAAAAATACAGCCTAATTGAATACCTCCTTTTTCGAAGTCGGTTAAAAATATTATAAATAGAAAAAAGAATTAAATGCAATTTTTTCACAAAATTGTCGGTTGTACCTGTTCCACATAGTTCACAGTCATAAGAGATTTGTAAACAAAATTATTTAAGAACTTACTTAATTATAAGGCCTATGAGTAGCTACTTATTGGAACAGCATCCAGATCAGTTTCAGTTGTTATTTTATATCCCCGATTAACTTCAAATCTGACCGCTATGAATCTTTCCGTCACCACTCGCCGTCACCACACCCGCGGCGACTTCGCATTATCACCATAACTCAGTCATCAGTATCGCACGATACGTGTGTCATCAGCTCGTAAATACGTCAGGTTTTGCGATAAACGATGCACAAAACGACCATACTTGTGTGGAACTACCACACAATCTAAAGGTTGTTGATGAATCGTTTACGATTCGTCTTTTGTCTTGATGATTACTTTCATGGGCTGTTTGCTTACATACATACATCTCGCCTTCATCAAATGGGGTAGGTAAAACACGACACGAAGCGCTTCATAAACAAAACCATGACTTCACGTTTCGTGGCTGCTTCTCCATTTTTTTAAGGTTTTGAGCTGGCAGGTATAATAGTAACAGGTTGCTAGCCTGTCGCCTAAAATATCATCATCATCAGCCTATATACGTCCCACTGCAGGGCACATGCCTCCTCTCAGTATGAGAGGGCTTGGGCTATAGTTCCCACGCGGGGTCAGTGCGGATTGGGAACTTCACACACAACGTTGAATTACTTCGTCGCTGTGCGTAGGTTTCCTCACGATGTTTTCCTTCACCGAATAGCTCGTGATAAATATCAAATTCGATATCGCACATAAATTCCAAAAAAATCAGAGGTGCGAGCCCGGGGTTTGAACCTACGACCCTGTGCTTGAGAGGCCACAGGTAGAACCGCTGGGCTATTAGGGTCCTTCTCAAAAAAGTGGCAACGCAACCTGTCAGTAGGTTTCTCTTAGAACTTTTTTTTGTCATGCACTAATCTTGTAATTAAAAAGTGTATTTAAATTAAAAGACATCTTTTACATAGTGGCCAAATGTTTTAACATAAAAATAATGTAAATTAATAGGTTAAAAAAATAATTAACACTACGTTTTGTCGTTCACTTGTCGTGTCCCAACGCGAGGGACTTATGTTTGGAGTTAAAAAACTCGAATATGTTTGCAATTTATTTTTATTTGTGTTCTATATTTCACTGACCTATATGATCAAGATTTAATATTATTGTTTCGAATAAAAGAATTGTACCTACATAGCTAATTATTAGCAATTAAAATTTGTCCACGGTAGTTTTTGTCGCTCACCTGTCACGACATAAACGCTATTCCTGTGCGAATTCTATTACGCCTAATCCATCTCACCCAGCATGAGACGAAAGCTGCAACTGTCTGCTAACGCTGGTGGAAGTAGCAAGTCAGCGATGTGTCGGTGAAAAAAAATACAAACAATACATTCACGCGATCTGGAGTTTGTAACGGGTAAGTTGTCTTTATTCTGTCTTTCATATTTTGTTTTCTGTATGAGCTAATTATCTGATAATAGCCTAAAATACAGGGTGATAATGTAACCCGTAACGAAATTTTACATACATGTATGTTAATAAAACTTAAAAATATAATTTGAGTAGTTTCTCATTTTCTTTTGTAAGTAAGAAGTTATTGGTCATCAAAGTTTTCCTAAAAAGTGCTAACATTATTGACACCGCGCGTGGGGCGTCAATTATCAATCGACTTATGTACAATAACAATAAAAAATTAACCCTACCCTACAAATCTAAAATAAGCGTACCTTAATAGATGTTCAAAATGGAGTCCATTTCTCTCCAAACAGAGTCTTGCACGTTTCAAAACGTTTTCATTCACTCTTCTTAACACTTCAGTGTCACTTTCACTTCAGAAAATGCACTTACAATCTTGTCTTTAAGATTATGTAAATTTTGTGGTTCGTCTATGTACACACGGCGCTTGATTTCGCCCCAAAGATAGAAATCACAAGGGTTGAGGTCAGTTGACCTGGCAAGCCAGGCCACAAATCCACTGCGGCCTATCCACCGGTCACTGTACACAATTGTTCAAGTGCTCGTGCGTACATCGCGAGCGTAATGGGGGGTTACACCATCTTGTTGGTAAAAAATACTGGATGTACACTCGCACCATTTCATAGTAATCGCGATTCGAAAATTCTAACGACATTGTCACTCGCAAACTTCGCGCTTACGTAACGTACGACCGGGGTGATTAGGGAACGCGTGCGCGTCGACTGCCAGCTTGCGAATTCATTTTTCACACCTACCCTCGGCGGTTGCTTTAGGGGATTGTGGCAAATGCAAAACTACCCTACTTTAGAATAGAATTTAGACAAACGTAAACAGTTACACCGCGGTTTGTAGTATGCCCACATTCAATATTTTTTTGGGAATTTCCCGATGAAAAAAAAAGAAAAAAAAAGTGTTTTTTTATTTTACCGTTGCATTGTGCTAGTGATTCTGAGTATCAGGAATTAATTTCGTTACGGATTTCATTATCACCCTGTATGTAAAAAGCGGTTTACTTTCATGTGTGTAAATGCGAAATTTATCAAACAAACTTTTCGCTTAAGATTAATACTGTAACTGTCATTTTGTCCATAACGTGTACGTCGTTCACCTGTCTAAAATGGAGAAATACTAGCAAAAAAGAGAGAAAAGGAGAAACGAAGGTTAAGAAAATTAAAGATAATCTGGAATTGTATGCTGAATATAGGAAAAAAGTAAAGTACAAAAAGATTTTTGTAATATAAATACTATGAACCAACCCAACCCATCCTAAGAACAAATTTTTTTTGTTACATTGCTACGGGGTTTTTTTTTCATAAGTTACGTAAAACGCATCAAATAAAGCACTTAATGTCAGTTTAAAATTGTTTTGATTTGCTCATCAATCATCTGCTTCCTCTTGTCGTTCACCTGTTATGAAATTTGCTTAGGTTTACGTATGATTGTCGTTAACCTGCGACCATTGTCGATAACCTGACTATGAATTGTCGTTCACCTGTACATCAAAAACATTGAGGACCTATATCTTCTAAACTAAAGGAAATATTTTATTCCCTCTAAGTTATTTCGGTTATTTGATTATATTTTTAGCTATTGTCTAAAAAAAATTTCAAGAAAAACACACTTTTTAAAAAAATGCAAAATTAATTCATCATTGCCACTTTTTTGAGAAAGACTCATTACAGCTTTAACCTATTTTTATAGTCACCTCTTACAACATCTACGGAAGAAATGGAGATGTGTTATTTTAAATCCTACACCACACGGACGCAAATAATTCGCAATGTATTAAAATATTTTTCAGGAGGTTAAATCTGAGGAATAAGAAGATATCCCTTTAAACGATATCACCGATATCCGTTGTCAATATGACTTGCATGCATGGTATGCAAATGGTTAATGTTGCTATCTATAACATAAAAGTGCTGCCCTGAGGGTTTTTTTTTATCAGGATATCGTGCCCATCCTTTAAGTATCGAAGCAGATACTATGACACCAGATCCTTTGTCTTTACAGTTCTCCTTAAAAAAATCACTCACATCTCAACCACCTCGTCTTAAATTATCTTCCAGACTACTTCAGACCCCTGTGAGCATATTTCGGGAGGTCATTTGGCCGGTCAGACGTCTCCACTGGAAGCTATTACCCGGTTTAATCAGGTCCGTCCTAATTGTCCCACGTCTGCATGCTGCTGGTGACAGAGTCTAACGATCCCGTGCCGTCAAACGGTAGGAGGTATGGAGACAGACTGAGTCTAAGATAGTGTATTAGAATTTAGTGCCTCGTGTGCATTTCGTCTTACTTATTTGGAAGCAAAAGGATTGCCCACACTATTTTGATTACGATCGTGATACCAACTTTAAGTGTGGTGACAGACTGAGCGTATGAGGTGAGGAATTTAGGGGGAAATGTTGTTGGTACAATATCGATGGTGATCCTTGTGTATGCATTTCGTCTTACTTATTCGGAAGCCAAAGGGTTGCCCACTCTATTTGATTGCAATCCTGATACCAGTTTTAAGTTTAATAACATCAACAAAGTAATCAAATGACTAATCGAAAATAGTTTTGATTTTAGGCGACGAGCTAGCAACCTGTCACCTGGCATACCTGCCAACTCGAAACCAAAAAAATATGCCAGAAGTGACGACGAAACGTGAAATTTGACTCTGCCCACCCCATTTGGGAATACTGTCGTGATGTAATAGTTGATGTATACAAAAACGAATGAACGTTTACACAAACTTACTCTTTCTCGGTCCTTTTCTCTCCATCAGAAAATTGTGATGCAACAGTTAGACCACAATGCGTAGATTTCAATAAGTCTTAGGGCGGCCGTACATGGATTTTTTAAAATAAATAATAAATATCACTGGACAATTTTTACACCAATCATCTAGTCCCAAAGTAGGCAATTTAATGCCTGTGTTATGGGTACTAGACAACGGAAAAACTTACTTATATATAGATAAACATCCAAGACCCGAAAGCAAACATTCGTATTCATCATACAAACATCTGCCCCGACCGGGGATCGAACCCGGGACCACAAGCTTCACAGTCAGGTTCTCTAACCGCTGGGCTATCCGGCCCGGATTGCTCGAGCAGTTAACGACTGAGCGATGTACACGGACCGCTTGAGCGGTCGGCATCGACAGCTCGAGCGTTCGGTTCTTGACTGTTCGAGATGTCGCTACAAACCGCTCGAGCTCTTATAATTACGTTAACTTAAGCCATTTTATAATGATCACCATCTGAACGACCTTGTTTACTTAAAATTACCATCGTCTTTTGACCTCCGATCGGGGATTCATCCATAACTTCCCACGGTCCACAAATAACCTCAAAAGCTGTCTCCACACAACCTACCCCTAAGTCGCTTGTTACTTGCATCTAAGATCACACCTCAGCCGTCACCCCCACCCCAATGGGTGATCTGTTGTGACACCTGCCTGCGCGGCGTGCCGACGTGTCAAGGGTGTGACAAATTACATGTATACGGAGCGGTGAATGGGAATGATTAAGATGTGAATATTTTTAACCTGGAATATGTGGTTATGAGTAATTTTGATGTAGCAAATGGTCTTATTTGGACGAGAGGGATCATGCTGAATTCAAGACAATCAAAAATACTGAGTGTAGAATCTTAAAAGTTGCAGATAAGTGGTAAAAAGGAGGGTTGAGGTTTGTTTCTAAATAATTAACCTCCTGACGACTGGCGTGCTATACATAGTACATAAAATAACAGTCATTTGTAACTTTTTCTATTGGCAATAAGAGTCAATTTTGAACTGCACATAATTTGATGCTTGTCATCAGGAGGATAAAGAGCAATTTTCTTCCTATCAAGGCGCAAGCGAGATTATGTATCTGTTGGTAAGATTTCTAAATGAATCACAGATAATGATAGAAAATTATATTTGTCGAGACTTGAGACGTAATGCCTAAATGAAAATGTGTCTGTTCTGTGATGGTCAGTTAATATAGCTCTATTATTCATGAAGTGCTATGCCATATTTACGGCTAAAATTTAGGAACATTAAACTCGTCGATGTTATTTTGATTGCGTTAAAACGAAACAGTCAAACGTAATCTTAAAACATTGTCAATAAACATCTCTAAAACCGTATAGCGCTGTTGTGCCAAGACAAATCCAGCTATATTTACAATAGTGCATTTCCTGTCACCATCTGAGCCTTTTATTCACAAATTGACGTATTCCGCCTTACGGGTTCAATACCAGCAGAGTTTGGATTTCTCTCGCTTCTTAGCGAGGGTGTCTCTATTTTATCCCATTGGTTAGAAAAGGACGTAAGATGTAGGATTTGTTGGGATAACTCGGATCCCGAGGCTAACAGCTTTCTCAAAGTAACGCCAAATAACGATGTTGACGCTTTACATGTGTTTGACGGCGGCTTCCTTTCGCCCCTCGATTCGAGGTGATTGGTGTGAATCTGTCAAAAAGGCGTGAGCTCACGTCCGATTTGATTTCTAAAAAGCAAACGAAAACACGAGCAGTTTGCAAGGATTTATTTTTATACAATCACGCCTGTTCCCAAATGGGATAGGCAGAGCACACAAGACGTGGCATAGGCAAATGGTTATGACTATTTCACGCTTCGCAAACACTTCTAGCATAATTTTAGGTTTGAAAACAGAAGAAGAGGAAGAGGTAGTACAATAGTAACAGTTTGTTGGGCTGACGCCTAAATCATTCCTAAACCCATTTCCTTAGTCGCCTCTTACGACATCCAAGACAGAAATGGAGAAGTGTTATTCTATCCAGACACCACACAGGCCATGATAATGTTTATTTAAAATAAAGACAGTGAAAGAAAAGCCTCATCTGAATCAAAAGGTAGTATGAAAGTACCAAACAAGCTCTTAGCAACAAAACAATACAATGCATTTTCGCATTTAAGCCGCGACAATAACAATTAGTTAGCAGACAAATGTCCCGTGCGCGCGGAGTGATGTTTCATTTACTTAGTTCGTAATCGCGGGAATGACGCCACAAATAACGCTGATGTACGATTATATGCCGCGTTTGGGGAGCGAGGTGCTGAAATATAGGAGAAGGTTCTAGAATTTTTAAAGCAAAGTAGTCTTTCTTGAAAAACTTTTTTGGTACTGTGTGGTTTGGTTTTGTGTGTTTGATTTAGTGTATGGACATTTATGTTGATGACTTTTTCCATAGTTCGTGTTGCAAATAGTTGTTTTGTGATCGATTTTTGCGTTTTCATTATCATTTTAGTGCGCAAAAAGCGTTATTATCTAAAGTGACAAGGCTGCTTACACAATTATTATAGAATTGAGAGTCAACTTAGTTGCCATGTTGAACGGAAAATTAGACATGCCAACACTGTAAAAAGCTGTCAACTTTTAGTATGTAATATCCTTTCCTTCCTGCTTTTCCGCTGCATCTCTTCACCTATGCCCCAGCTCGACGCAGCGTCCCAAACACTCGCACAGAATAAACACCTATATATTCCACAGTAATTGTATTAAATGCGACTTTATTGTTCACCGCGATGTATTTACTTGCCTGTGTTTTTTCCACGATGCAGTCGTAAATTTGTACGTTTATTTTGTTTACTTTTACCTCGGGATAATTGTGTGAAATTAACAAAGGGAGTGCTTTTTGTTAATGTTGCAGATTTTTAATTAAAATAATATTTTTAGACGCTCTCGGCTTCGGGCATTCGGGCAATTTAATACGAATTTCCTGTAATAAAATGAAAGTTAATGCAAAAAGTTTGTAATTAGCAAAAGCCAACGACACGCGGTGTTCCCAGGCGGTCACCCATCCAAGTACTGACCGCGCCCGACGTTGCTTAACTTCGGTGATCGGACGAGAACCGGTGTTTTCAACGTGGTATGGACGTTGGCAAGCATAGAGTCGAAAGAGTCGATGTAGAGCTGATGATAAAATTTTTGTTTTCTGTCTAAAAACAGCCACCCTACTTATAAGGTAAACGTCCATGTGCTCGACACTGACCTAATACTTAGCTTGCAACCTTATGTAAGACAGGTAACAGATAGGTGTCATGTATTGGGCGTTGAGGCGTCGAGCATTGGTACTTTTACCTTGGTACGTATTCATTTAATTTTAGGTAGGTTTAAAGTATATTTGGGGTGTGTTCTGTCCATTAAAATCTATAGGTACTGTAACTGTTGATTTGGCGCAGTAGTAGATACAACTAAGATAATCTTGTAGATGTAGACCCACTAGTGCCTCTTGAAATCAGGATAAAGCAATGATGTTATATCTGACGTGACACATAAAGGGCACAGCGACGAGGTGACAAAATGACAGCATCACTTTGTGCAAGTACAACACCGATGGCCTTTCACATGCCATTCAAAAATCCCTGCACATGTTAACACTTTTCTCTTTATTCAGTATGCGTTTCTTTGTCATAATTATCTGAGCTTACCGTGTGATGTCAGGTTTTGTTAACAACGCCTCTCCATTTCTTCTGTGGATTCCGTGAAAAGTAACGAAGGAGGGTTTGGAGATATACTTTAGACTATTAGCAACCTGTCACTATTGTCTTAACTGGAGACCAAACCTAAAAAAAGTAAGCTAGATATAGCTATGAAACTACGATTCAGGAATACTGGCGCGGTGTAGGTATGTATCTCGGTTTTTAACCGACTTCAAAAAGGAGGAGGTTCTCAATTCGACCTAATTTTTTTTTTTGTTTTTTTTTTTTTTTTTTTTTTTGTGTGTATGTTACTCGATAACTCGAAAACCCGTCGACCGATTTTCGAATTTTTTTTTTTAATCGAAAGGGTATAACTCGAAATTTGTCCCATTGGCACGAAACCAGGATCTGATGATGGAATCTTGGAGAAATCGAGGGAACTCTTCAAATTTTATATGGAGATGTACGGCGTTTTCGGTAATTTGTTGATGAAGTCAAGATTTTACATTCAGTAAACAGAATACTTTTAAAATATTGCTAATTTGAAGTCGGTTTTTTTTTGTTTAAAATTATTTTGTTGTTTTATCGCTGTAATATTGGCTTGGTGCTGAAGGAGTATTTAGAATTTCCCGTGTGGTGCCGGGTTAGAATAGTACTTCCCCCTTTCTTCGTGGGTGTCGTAAGAGTCGACTCTGGGAAAGGGTTAGTGTATTGTGGGCGGTGGGCTAGCAACCTGTCACTGCAATATCACGTTTAACCATTTGGTTACCCTAAGATTGCTAAACGTGGCACTGGATTTTTGAATACAGGCGTGAGAATATATGTATGTGTAAGTGTATGTGAGTATTTTAGATGGGCGAATTGAAAGATAAAAAAGCACTGTGATTTTTCGCGAACATTGCGGAGTTACAAAAATCTTAAAACAAACATAATTAAACGATAGTACATAATTTATTCTGCAGTTAATTATCAACTAATTCATGACGGGTGTGAAATTATGCAGTAAATTACCGCACCGGTTACCAGCCGCTGTTTAGACTGGCTTACTCGTAAAAATACGGTCAAGTCAGAGTTCAACTGATGTGGGGTTCCGCACAATACTGAACTCTTGGGCCGGCCACATACATTCGGAAAAATTCCGTTTCGGAATCTCGAATCGGAAAATCGAACGCATGTCAATCCATACAATATTTATGGACCGCCACATACAGACGGAAGCTTTCCGTTCGGAATTCCGAAACGGAAAGCTTCCGTCTGTATGTGGCGGTCCATAGATGTCGTATGGATTTAGTGCGTTCGGACAGTCCGATTCGAGATTCCAAATCGAGATTCCGAAACGGAATTCCGTATGTATGTGGCCGGCCATAATAAAATACATTAAAACTCTATGCGGCTTGTGGGAAAGACTCTAATGGAGAGACTTTCTTTAGGTAATATGTTGTTGTTAGCACTTTATTTTTTTAGTTTTGCAAAAAACGATATGCTAACTAAACGATTTGATTAAATGAAATTTGCCCAAAGTAAACAGGTACCAGTTACTAAATGAATCATTGACCAAACGTTTAGGTGTCAAACATTAGGTTTGCGAAACATTTCTTTGAAAAGAGTTATTTTGGCTTATGTTTATTTGGCAAATAAAATTTTTGGGGAAGCGATAATTAGTTTTTTTTTTTTGGTAAAACATAGGTAACCCTTGCCGGGGACTGTACTATACCGTTTTAAAAAATAAACTGAACTGTTTGCTTTGTGTTGATCACGTGTTGTAGAAAAAAAGGATGTGACTCAGCTGAAAACCTAAATGCATAAAATACCACGCACTGAGCCAGCGGATCTCTAAAAGCTTTGATTGCTCGTAACCTCACACTATGCGGCAGTTAACGTTTTATGTTGCTCTGTGTTGTGTCTTGCCTTGATGCAGTACCCGCCATTTTGAATTTCCACATATTTACAAAAAGGAAAGAAAATATTTATCGCCGTTGATGCTAAAAAAATACTATTAATTACTTTTACAAAAAAAAATGCTTTATTGAGTGGAACGCGCAATGGGGAGTGGTCATGCGCGTCTAACTGCAGCCACCGTGGCGTGTTGCTCCCGATGATGTGTCTCAAACTGGCCCGAAACCTGTCGAGCCAATCTCGATAGAGACGTGATTGTATCCGTTTTATTCACGTCTCACGATAGTTTTGTGTTTAAAATTAATGCTAAAGGTATTTCTTCTTGTTAGCATTTTCACAGCTGTGACACTAATTTTGTGGTGCGGTGAAGCTTTTCTATTGTGTTCTTATTTGCTTGATTCTCAATTACCTTGTTCTGTAAATTTATGTAGTTACCGTCATGATCTACACTATAGCGAATGATGTGAACTGTTTTTGAAACTACCGATCGGTTACTTTAACCCTCATCTTGTCAACGTCCATACCACGTTGAAAACACCGGTTCTCGTCCGATCACCGAAGTTAAGCAACGTCGGGCGCGGTCAGTACTTGGATGGGTGACCGCCTGGGAACACCGCGTGCCGTTGGCTTTTTGCTATATTTTATATCTGTTTTTGATTATATTTTTCTAACCGGTCACATCATACTTATTGTGATATATTTAAAGCTGAGAGAAATTAAACCTAAATAAATATTCCCGTTTAAAACAAAACCTTTTAAGTATTTTACAAAAGGTTTTCCGAAATAGAAAATATTTCGAATAGAAAATGGATTTTTGTACCTTCAACCGCACATTTTGCGCCATTGCCACGTGCCGCTTCTGACATAGGGTTGTCACAAGTTGGTTTATAAATAATGTCAAGTTTTGTTTTCCTTTGGTACTCGTGTGTAAGTACTAATAGTGTTCAGTTCATTTCATATTACACAAGATTTTTCTTACCTTAGACGAAACGTTGTTGACCTAAACTTAAAAAAAAAATTCAAAGGTTTTAATAGAAACCTGAAGTCAGCCCGGTAAACTTTTCTTAAGTATAGGGTTCAAAGACATAGGTACATAATTATTTTGCTGGATTATTAAATTAAGCTAAGCCATTTGAACGGAAGAGATACCTACTTTTAAACGTGATGCTGTTCTTCATTCAAATTACTATTACCCTGTTATCCCTATTAATGTTTTTTTTCTGCCTGTTGCACTTTTATGCCTCAAAGTGATAAACCGATTTTAATGAGATTTGGCAGACATATCGACAGACAGACGAAAATCATAAGTAGGCTATTTCTAAATCTAAATAATAAATAGTTAAAACTCGACTTCATTTCGAGGTGCGGAATTTCGCTGAATCTTCTGTCTATCGAATTGGATCTATCTGTCGATTGTATCTACCTGATTTCGTTTTTCTATCGAAAACTGTCAGTGAATGAATGTCAAAAAAACGGTAAGAGTAGGGTGGCGGCACCAGTTATGGACGGTTTAAGTTGACAAGCACCAGTGATGGACACTTCATTCATAATTTAAAGTCCATAGAGTTGTGAATTGATTGTTGTAAAACAAATGACTTTTCCTTAGTGGGTAGTAAATAAGAGTCATTGTCCATTACTGGTTCTATGTCCATTACTGGTGCGGTCACCCTAACTCATCCCAAAACTAAATTTTATTCTCAATTGGTTTAATCCACCCTTGGTCAGTAAAGTGAATTCTAGTACAAATCGTTCAGCAGCTAGTACTCAATAAAGGCGAAAAGTCGGCAGTTTCGACCTCCCAAATCGCCATCCTTGGGGCGTCTGCGGCTGACGGATTGTTATTGCCGCCTCGTCCCCCGCGACGCGTTAACAATTCAAAGGCTTGTGTCTTCGCTGTCGAGATAAAAGAACTGCCAGAATTTAGTGGCTTGAGTCGATTAAAAAGATGAGAATTTTTCTTGATGACTGGTGTCGAGTTTAAGCTTGGCTCGATGCGCGATAGTAGGAAAAACAGTAATTTTATTTACTTAATTAGTATTGATGTCTTATATTCAATGCATACCAAACTGTACGTAAGTACCATGGCGAACAGGGATTGTTGAGCCACTTACCTATGCTTGTAACTTGGTCGTGTAATAGGTACTAATCCAATAGCTGACATCTAGTCCGTCACATCAGTCATTGATTACTTTGATTACACGTCTAAATTGCGAACGTACATTAATAATCTTCAATTATTTTGAAACTCCAAATGGCGACAAATCTGAATTCCGAAAACAATTGCACATCAGCGTCGGAGAATCCCACCATCAGCCGCACTATTTGAAATAATTTGTTTTCTTCTCATAATCGTCATTTGTTTTTAAAATGTTTGAAAATAGAACAATGTGCGAAAGATATCGAACCGACGAGCATGTATGAAGAGATTAATGAATGTGAATGAAGCAAAAGAATATGTCAGAATCGTAGCAAAGTGGTCTCCGACTACTCCTGTAGGAAATAGAGAGGCGTGAGAGGTATGAATGTATGTAACTTTAGACATTGCGTATGAACGTCTAGTTGGGAGATTGTGATACGATTGTAGACAAGTAAATAACATACTTTATCACTTTCAAGAAATGAGCTGTGACATTTTAAGCGAAAAGTACATTACATTACAGCTCAACGTCACTAAACATTAACTTAAAAATACCTTCAGCACTGAAATAAAAACGAAACCATTAGCTAGCATACAGCTAGCAACTAGATCCCATTCATTTCCAAAACATCCTAAACCCCTCAGGATTTCAATAAGCAGACCGCTTTTTTCAGCGAAACTGAGGCTCATTCATCAATGTCACCGCTTTTATGAATGTCCTGTCAAATCATAATGAAAAAGTTAATAGAAAAAGTTTGACAGTGCCAGGGCGCAGTGACAGTTTAAAATTTAATTTCTCGACGGCCGGCCCTAACGAGCGGGTTGCTAGGAATGGTTCCATTCATTGGTATTTCTGTCTACTGAAAGTTTTAGAGTTGGCTGACATTAGATCCCAATATTCTGTCTATGCGGTTTAGTATACTAGAGATTGGAAATGACACAGCGCACGTACATTATCTGTCATTTTATGTATATGAGCACTTTAACCGTATGGTTAGATTAGAGTAAAGCCCGTCACAGACTACGCATATACGATGATATTTTATCTGCGTATAAATCCCATTTTTCCATATGTCGGTGTCAAAAGATACCTGAAGGTAAATCTGCGCAGTGCGTGGTAGCTCATTGAATTGTATAGGGAGCGATATTGACAGATATATGTTTTGTAACAGATATCTTACCGTATCTGCTTAATGTGTGACGGGCTTAACACCTGTCTGTTTCTTCCGTTAGTGTCATAAGAGGCGAAGGAGAGGTTTTGGTCAGTTTTAGGCGACAGGCTAGGCTCCTGTCATTGTTATACCTCTTTCAGCTATGTTAAAATTTAAAATTATACTAGAAGTGGCTACTAAAATTAGCTGCACAAATTTCGGGTAAATCCGTAACCCAATATTGGGAGCTACGCAGTCAGACGCGCACAACCATTACTATAAGGCGCAGCGCAGACGACAGAGTTTTGTGCGATCGAGTCTGCGGAGCAATAAAAACTCTGAATGGCGCAGCGCCTAAACTATACTAGCTCACAACTATTATACTTCATCACTATCGGCAAACATCAGCTAGCACAACACTAACAACATTTGTTTTTTTACCGAGTCCACGGTAGTTTTTTATTTAAAGACTAGCATTACGTATTATGAAAATAAATTCATAAGACAACACAAATATTTCACACTTAATTTGCCGTCAATAAGCAAGAACAAAAGCAATAAAACATAACGTTATTGAGTAAATTAAACAATCAACCGTAAACAAGAAGCGATGTTTTATGTAGTACATAAATTATTTCAATAATAGCGTGAATTACTGCTTGTATAATGTACAATTATTTGTGATGGACGCTCTACGATACTGGCTTGTTATATGTTATGTCCACCTGCTTTTATTTAAGTAATTAGGTAGGTACGGTCGACCAAGAAAGTGGTCTACCACTTTTGACAAAAGTTTCTGTGAGATCAAAAAATTCACAAGGTTGACATTGTCACTGTCATAATATTTTATTATGTCAAGGGGAAGTCGACCTTGTGGTTTCATGAGGTTCAAATGAATATCGATCTTGAGGGGGTAGACCAATTTCTTGGTCGACTGTACCTACGACCGAAGTGTATGCCGAGTGTAAAATGTTTTATTGTTATTTTTCAATCAGCGACAGCAACATTGAATCAGTTGTATCATAAATATATCGACGGTTGAAAGGCAAAAATGACCAAGCGACATTTTGGGCGATATTGAGTTATATATATCATTGGAATCAGCGAA
>BHDV01060373.1:130577-158316 GCA_005406045.1 Adoxophyes honmai | reverse complement strand
AGTGATATTAGTTTTACAACTTGTATTACCAGTATTTCAAAGTATGCAAAAAATAATCCGAGTAAAGCTCGGTCACCCAGCTAGTGTGGCTATTAAACGCAAAATGATCATGGTCTTATCTATGTAACGCTCAAAGCCTAGTTAAGGTCACAGTGAATTTATATTTTTTAATTAAGGTAGGCAGGTGCTCTAAGGTGCTCTGCTTACCCCTCTTGGGAATACAGGCGTGAGAATATGTATGTATGTATGTATGTAATTAAGGTAATCTTTACTACGTTTATTGTAACAACGTTCAATGGTGTTCTAACGTAAATATCAACTAAACTTGCCGAGCTGTCAAGTTGTCATCTTTGGTACCTCGACGTTGAAGTCACTTGGTTTTTACACCACGGAAATTAATTGTTGGGCTGTAACTAATTTGCCGCCTCCATCTCTCCTCGCTTCGCGCCGATCTATTGACAAGTTCACAGTAAAGCGCAGTAAATCATACGCGCGGCAACATGGCCGCCTGACAGTTATAGCGTGTGCGCACACATTAAATTCATTGATATTTATTGCTCAATCGTTGCATTCAACGTGATTTATTGTTAATAGATTCCTTGTCTATGGACGTTTTGTTTTTTTATCGGCTTTATTTAGGTTACGGGTGTAGGCGCGTTGTCTTTAGAAACAGAGCGTGGATTGGGTTCAAATTTCGAACGATCGAACGTTTGAAAGTGTTATTGTGTCGGTGAGCGATATTGTTTTGTTTTTACGATAAGAGCAAAGGAGTTATAGGATCATCTAGGAAGCGATTATCATCGTTAGTAAACACCATATTTGTCCGTGTGGTGTCGGGTTTAGAATAATACGTCTCCATTTATCTTCCATGGATGTCGTAAGGGATGACTAAGGAAATAGGTTAAGATTTTTTAGGTAACAGGCTAGCAACCTGTGACTATTGTACCTCTTTTAGTTAACCTGAAAGCTAAAAAATATACTAAAAGTCGCCATTACGCGTGAAATAGCCGGAGTCTTGTCTACGTAGCGCTTCGTGCGTTCCACCTACCCCATTTGGGAGTACATGATATACAGGGTGTTTGACGCATCGTGTGCCAAATTTGGCGGATAAAAAGAATAATATGCTATACATTCTGCCCCCATAACACGTGTCATACCAGACACCAACAACATTTAAAGTACATTTAAACTTAATTAAAAATAAACTATCCGGATCGCTGGGCTAAAATTGTCTCCGACTGGGTCCCCTGCGACGGGCACCGTCGCAGAGGTAGACCAAAGAGGAGATGGCGGGACGATTTGGAGCGGTTCAGATCTGACTGGCGAGATCTGTCAAAACATAGAGACGAGTGGAAAGAAAAAGGGGAGGCTTTTGCCCAGCAGTGGGACACCCTACAAGCTAAATAAAAAACAAAAAAAATAATTAGGCGTAGCCTCAAAGTAGAAGCTTTATTTTGAAGTGCATTGATGTAGGGATTGTAGGGTCATACCAAATTCAAATTTACTGGCAAACGTCATCAATTTGGGTTTTTTGGTGAAATGACTACAAAAAATTATATAATAATACCGTCTGGCATAAAACGTGTTATGGGGGCTGAATATAAATATAGGAAAGCCCCTTCTATCTGCCGAATTTGGCATACGATGCGCCAAACATTCTGTATGTACGCCTTCCCTAAACACAGATTTCAAATCACAATGATCTTAAAATACCCTTTAACCATAGCCATCACGCGAATTGAAACCTCCCTCGCAAAATACAGCGCAAAGGCTGTAAAAGTCAATACATAAGAGCCGAGTGGCCGTAAGATTTTACGTCCAACATTACGCGATGCTAAGTGGGGCGTAAATTCTTATAACTCGGGAGCATTCAAAATATGAAAGGGAACTACCGCGATACGCCCTTTATTATTCAACCCTACGCCGTGACATGTATTTTAATAGGGTTTTGTCGTAAAAATCTAAGCGGGTTTTACGTACAAGTTGGCAGGTGAAGTTTTTTCGAAGTTGAAGTTTTAAGGCTACTTTGTAGTGCTGAATTTTTAAATGCTAATGAGGAGATGGGATCGTGTGATGGCGAAATTTGAACACGGGGTAAGATGACTTGGCAGATGCAGATAGCGAGCGGAGAAAACAAATGAACGCTTAACAGCTCACGATGCTCATTTTGGGAGCGTTTCATCGAGATGTTTTGGGTGATTTTTGCTAATGGTTTCCTTTAATTTACAAAACATTTTAGGTTTAAACAAAGATGGAAGAGCTGTAATATCGACAAGTTGCCAGCTAAATAATTATGTTTTCTTAGTCGCTTTTACCATATCCACGGAAGAAATGGAGAGTAGATATTCTGAACCCCACTTCAATCGGCTAAAACACACCTTAACCTATTCTTAGTCACCTCTTACGACATCCACGGAAGAAACAGAGAGGTGTTTATGATACACGACACGAGACATCCAAAACAATAGTCCCAAAACCCACAAACGTCGTTAATGTTTATTTACCACCGAACAGTGGTCCATTCGCCCGAACGGCCGGACAAAAAAACGCAAAATAATTTCTCATTGCGGCCGCAAATTGCCCGGCGGGCGCGCTCCTATCACTTGTCACAGTGGAGCTGTCAAGCTGTCAGGCGAGCCGACAGGCGACAGTTGACACCCGCCGAGGCCTGTCGACACCGATTTACATAAAAGTGGTAAGTGACAATTAAAAGTGCATGTTGTGCAACGCGGTTTGCGACGAGAATACGTGCGCTGAATTAATGCTTTGATGTCTGGGGCTAGTTGGGATTTAGATTTGCTGTCGGTTGCGGTTTCGATTTAGACGGCTTTACCTTGTTTATTTACATGTACTTTTATTTTATTCATTTTGTTTAACCTGGAACCTAAAAATATGCTAAATATAGCCATGAAACCCTGACGGTTTAGTTTCGTGTGCTCTGTCTGCCTCATTTAGGAATATAGGCGTGACACACCTACTTACGTAACTTTTAATTCCCGTGTCCTGTGGGGTGTCGGGTTTAAAATCACACTTCTTTGTTTTTTCTGTGAATGTCGTAAGAGGCGACGAATTACAGGTAGGTCAAGGTATTTTTTATGTGACAGACCAACTAACCAAGAACTTAATTTGAGCTAAAACTGGCTCCAGTAAGTAGTCATGGTTTTTGTGCTCTGTCTAAAACCTACGGATATGATGTATAATGTACTTTTATTTAAGAAACTGACATATAATTGTATACTTATACTACTATAGACTTTGATAGATAGAGGAGAATGTGTTGTCTGTATTTTAGACATGTTATTTTATGTAGAAACAAGCAAAAATACACGAAACACGAAGTTTATTTTGCTGAGTTGACATTAGGTATGTTCAACCGTTAAATAAAAACAACAATTCCAAAACATCTAAACTACTTGTAAATATAATTCGTACCAACTCTACGACATCATAGTCCTGCAATAATGTATTATTAAGCCACATAAAAAGGTTACATGTGCTTAGCGAGCGCGCATTAAACGATGCTATATATCCTAGTAGTTTATTACTCCCGGCTTATCTACCTACATAAGTGAGATAAACTGTAGAGACACGGCGCAGTAATCAATGTTTACGACCGCCTCACCACTTACCGCCAGCCGTTTGCATGTCTTCATGCCATTATATAAGAGCTCAGGCGATTTGTTATGCATAAAATATTCCAATAAATTCTTACCAACTATAATTCATAAACGATAATTAAATTTAATTGCTCGTAGCAATCGTTTACAATTGTACAAATTGACTGTACCAACGCGCACTCTAAGTCGGAGATAAGATTAGGTGTTTTTATGCAACAGGATGTGTAAAATTAAACTGTATTAAAAATACTCCCATAAACATGCATTAAAAGTGAACGCTGAGCACTAAAGCAGTTAACGAGTTTCAATAACGTTAAATATAACCGGTTAGGTGCTTCCCTGTAAAGGCTTAGGTTAGTGGTCGTGTCTTCTACACGATTTGGCTTTCGGCTAACAGATAAATTCGGCCAAAACATACGATGACCCAATATGCGGTTAGTTCCAATGGTCGACACCCGGGTGTTAACTTTTATTAGCTCGTCCTTTTTTAGAGCGTTGGACACTGGTGCTTTTACTTTAGAATCTGAGAAAAGTAACACGGAACTGAGACACTCATTAGTTACTGTTTCAATCAATATTTATTTACGTCTTTGTGGCCGAGTACTTTCACTGTTACTGATACGCATATTAAGTATATTATCAATTTACTAAATATAAAATAACGTTCATCAGTTGAGCAAATTAATTCGTCCTTATTAGTAAACCACTGACAACTAGATACTAACTCAAGGAATTGCCATCTTTAACCCTATTGATATTCACCGCCAAAAAGAAATCAAAGTCACAATGGCAACTATTGAATGCCATGAGAGAGTTGTCAGATGGCTATACGGTTAAAATATTTAAAATAGTATTTTTCGCTCTATTAAATAATTTTACACAAATGTAGCTACCCTGAGAATCACTCTTGGACCTAATTTAGCTGGACGTGTTTTGGGGTCACCACGTAGCAGTTCATCTAGCAGCTGCCGCGGCTCCTAAAAAAAGAGCTACAAACTCGTCCGAAACTTGTCTCTCATCTCGATTTAAGGCTTGATTCATCCGAGTTTTTCATGTTAGTGGCCAATATCAAACTGGCCTAAGATTCGTCCTAGCACTCCTGCATTCGGCTTACCGTATCTCGACGGCCGGCAGTCACGTCGCGCTATCTCGATGATGCGCTATTAATACAGCAGATACCCCGTTATGGGCTAATGCCGACCCTTGCCTCGTATTAATACGCCACTTACCGCTTTATGTTACAACCCGACTCGCCGTAATTGTTTAGGGCTGTTTTACGTTATGGCCGCCATAACTCGGGTCGATTTAATAACGCCGAATGATGTATGCGGGTTTTAATGTTGATTGCCGCCTTTTTAAGTTTTAAACGGCAATTTGTCTTGGCTCCGGTTTTGGATGTGGTTGGGTGTAATTTGTTCTGTTTTGGATTTTGAAGCGTTAAGGAATATTAAGATGGTTTTGTTGAGGATTTAAATCGCTGTATGAGAGATGTTTTTCAATTGTTCAACACTAGAATTCTTTTGTTTTTTCAATAGTACGCGCTTCATAGAAATCCTTTGCAATCTACTCTATTTTGGCGAAGGGTATAAATAACTGTCTCCAGATCGAGATGAAATTGTTTCTGTCAAAGGTACAAACAAGGAAAAAAGAGAAACAAATGAACGACATTAAAGTATAGATTATTCATAAATCAATTCATAACATCACTAACGGACATTCCCACAAAGCATTACGAAACACAATACAAAATCCGAGGATTATTCTAAACCCGTCCACTAAGCCGATGAAGTAAACAAAGCCGCCAATTTCTATCCATCACGCGCATCCATACGATAAATCCTCATTACAGCGGACAAAATAAAACGTGCAAAGCGCTTCCACGAAAGAGCGTAACCCAATAATTCAGCGGCACGGCCCACTGTGCGGTGCTAAATTTTTATTTTCGAGGAAACGGTTATGTCCAGAGTGAATTTGGCGGAAACGCGACGCCCGGGGACAGACAAGTGCCCAAGAGTCGCTCTCGTAAATTTATCATAAATTTCTACGTTTTTTTTTACGTTTTATGCCAGTCCTATTCATTCCTGAGAGGAATGGCGGCGACATACGATCGTTTGCTTTGTAGGCGATGAGTTGTGAATGCCCGGCTGTTGATCAAACGGAATATTAAATGACACTTCAGGTAGCGAGCGGTGGCTGCACTAAAATTAATTTAATATTTATGATACTGAACATAAATAGCCATGAAAGGGGTTTCTTGTCATTCAGGTAGTTTAGTGGAAAACTGTTAATGGTGTAGTTAAAGTTAAATGCTTTGAAGTTAGCTACTTCGAACATACTTACATAGCTCAGTAGCAATAATAATTCCTAGTTTGGCATTGAAATGTCATTAAGTACCTACTGAATAAATACAACACATGCTTCGGTTTCCGTTTCGAACTTTGGGTTATCTAACTACACAGAAAAGGTATGCCTTAGGCGATAGACTAACAAACTATTATAATCCATACGTTGTATCTGTTTCCAATCTACAATTATGCGAAAAGTGAAGTAACATGAAAGAGTGATGATTTTGTCTATGCGACATTTCGCGTGCTCTGCCTACCCCATTTGGGAACACAGGCGTGATTATATGTCCATCAAAATAAAAAAATTGCAACAACATTTGGCACTCGCAACCACATTTGCGCACAGCAATTCAACTTCATGTCAAAAAAACGCGTCTACTTTGTACGCGACTCCGGGCAGTGCATTAATCAGCGGTCCAGCTGTCAGTTGACAGTGACGACCGGTGCGTCGACAATCCACAGCCCGCTGCGATCTGTCAAACTTTTTGCCCGTGTGACGTAATTCGAACCACTGGGCCAAAAGTGACAATCTGTGGCTTCCGTTCTGTGAGTGCATGTGAAAGTGAGGGTAAGTTTAGGTTAGTTTGAATTGTTTCTCAGTACAAAGTAAAGTCTAATTTGTATTTTAAAGTAGTAATAATAACGAAAGTATAATATTGTTATACTTGTTGACTTCTGTTTTGTAAAATCTGTTGTCATTATCATTATTATAACAATAGGTTTTTGAAAAAAGGCTATTATTATTAAAATTGCGCCTTCGTCCCTAATATGCTAAGATTATTATAATATTAGGTGTGGGAAAGGGGGTGTTATTTTTTATGCTTTACAGTCGCACCAATTGATTTCTGACCAACCTCAAACCTTTATCACAATAAACGTAATAAATTTTCCTTTGTCGAGCAATGCAATTTCATTACGATGTTTACTATAAATAAATTCTTTTGTAGGTCAGGAATGAATTGTTTCCATAGTACTCCTTTGAATAAGTACATACTTGATTAAATACAATGAATATTTAGAATAACAGCACTTCATTCCTTCCGTAGATGATGTAAGTGGCATCTAATCGACAGACTAGCAAACTGTCACTATTATCTTCATCAACGTTTAAATCTAAAATTTTGCAGCGACTACAAGACGTAAATTCTTGTCGTGGTTTCGTCTACTATGTCACCCCATTGGGAATACAAGCGTCATGTACATAAAATTTACACGAATAACCGTGTAAATCAAGTAAAAAACCGTATTACCGCCAAACCCAAACGCCAGCCCCCAACACGACAGCCGAAACAAAACGTGTCAAGTGACACAATATTATTCATAGAGAAGTTTCGAGGTGACGTGGCGGTCGTTTTTCACTCTTTGTGCTCGTGTCACGCCCTTCCCGCGTAAATAATTCATCGTGCGCTGTGGACAGTCTAGTTATTAATAAGGTTTAATAAATCATCGCTTCGGTTTTGACCAGATGGTCAGGCCACGTTGACCACTGTGTGCCGCGGCAAAAGTTAGCTCTGCTTTATTTATGAGTAGGCACATGTTTTGGTACCCAGAACACCACGGCATTTAATTTTTCATGAATCAATGTTTGTACAACTTGGGTTCCTATAACTTTAAATAAAAGCCTGCTATAGCTAGCATTTTAAAGCATTTAAATCGACTGCGTCGGCGTTCAACACGCACTTGCCCATTGTTCTAAACGAATCGTAGGCTTCCCGTATGAAGAGTGCCTGGTTTGCGTTACGATGATTATTTTCCCCGTACCAGGCGGCTTAGCACAGCAGGCGCGACTAGAGCTAGAGATACGCGCAAGGTGACTTTACCTGTCACTGTCTAATTAAAGACGTCAGAAAATGACGGGCAGACCATCTCGCGCACGAGGCGACTAAAGCGTATTGTTGTGCTAGGCCTAACAGGCCGTAACTTCGAAGGTCTCTGAAGACGTGGAAACTCATTGTTTCTAAAAACAAAAATGTTACCAGTGTGTAGAGTATGATGAGAATAGTGCATGAAGTTCTAGTGTAGTAACTCGTAATTTTACGGCATAAAGCTTTCCCTGCAGCATGCACGGCATGCACCTTACTTTTACCTTACTTTTTTGCATGACTGGGGATAGGGCATAGTTACTCCACCATTTTTTTTATACTATACCTGCTTGAACATTTATAATTAAAAACTCTTACATTGATTTACATAAAAAACCAGACTTTGAAACTAATCGATAGGAAGGACCAGTATTTTACCCTCGCAATTGAAAACTACACGGTGACAGGAAACTACTTTACCCAACACTTATTCAAATTCCGTTAAATGAAGTGGCCGTTCCAAGAGTTTAGATAATGCGCGCTTTAATTCTTTCCTTTTACGAGGGGTTTTTGCGCGTATCCGCTAACTGCGAACTTGAACCGATAGGCCGTTATTTATTATTTCCTCACACTTCAAACGTAATTAGCATAGTCGATTGTGCTACAGTATGACAACTCAATGTTAGTGGTAAAGAGATTTAGGTTAAAAAGTAATACATACATATACATACATACCGTCACGCCTCTTTCCCACAGGAGTAGGCAGAGACCACTTTGTTCCACTTGCTACGAACGTGACATACCTCTTTTGCTTCATCTTTTGCATTGTTATCCTTTTAAATGTCAATACTTTTCAAGAAAAGATTAAGAAAATGCAATTGCGAGTAATAATTGCTTGTAGGTAAATATCGTCTGTAAGCTCGTGCGCATCGATTGAAGAACTTTTGAGGTTCGCTAAGGCCGAACAAAATTTTGTTTGCCATATTTTCTATGAACATTTCTCAAGTTAAATAGCTTCAAACAAAGATGACAATGTATTGTTGCAATGCGTTTTTTTTTCCGATCCAAGTGAACAGTAGATTCGTCGATTAAATTTAATTAATTCTTTGTTATGTTCATGATAATGAAAATGTTACAATAGTCTAAATCAGTCCATGCGATACCCTGTAACCTGTAAGGTTAAACAAGAAAATTACTTAATTTAATTTACAGCGATGATTAATCACCAATTTTTTTACGAAATTTAGCAAAAATAGCAAATTTTGGCGCTTGAAGCCTTTTTTCATCAACTACATACATACACACATCACGCCTGTATTCCCAAAAGAAGCACACCAAACGCTACATAGACAAAACCATGACTCTCTCACCCTTCGTGACCACTTTAGCATTTTTTTTAAAGATTTATGCTGGCACGTATAACAGTGACAGCCTGCTAGCCTGTCGCCTAAAATCTCACCAACTAGTTGTTAAAAGTACTGTCCAAAGCCATGTCTTATTCTTTCACTCTTACTGTTTCAGCATTGACTGTGGAGGCCAGGAAACAACCACTTAGGCGGCGCCACTGTCTTCTCCGAACATGTTTGTTTTACGACAGCATTCAAACGTTTATTGGCCTGCATGTGGCTAGTTAAATCGTCTGTTTGTCTTTCTTTTTGTGTCCATTGCACTTTGACATGGCGCTGTTGGCATAAATTGTTTTATGTGACGCCAGATGAGGAACCTTCTCACGGTAACTGTGTTTTTGTGAGACTGTTTGCGGACAAGTAACTTTTTATGAAATTATAGGACTTTAAACCTATTTTAGACAGTGTAATGACTGTCAATATAATAAACAAGGCCTATATTATATAAAAAAAAAACCTAAAACTATGCCAAAAGTGGCTACCAAACGTAGAATGGCCATTATTTTGACAATTTTAACGTTTCGTATATTCTGCCTGCCCTATTTGGGAATACAGTGAATGCAATGTCTGATCTGTAGTAAAAACCTAAAACTAGACATCCCAAAAGTAGAGAAACGTAGAATAGCCCTAGTTTTGTCTCTCTAATGTTGCGTATGAATTGGGATAAAAGGCTTGATTTGTGTGTTTCCTATCTTTGTCTGATGTAATAAAATACAATATAATAAACAAAAAAATATTCTTAATAAATTACCCGATCCGACAGTAACTGGCTAAATCGAGGCTATTGACAGCCGTCGGCAGTCGACCGTCAACCGTCAGCCCCCGCCGTCAGCCGTCAGCCGTCAACCGTCAGGCCTGTCAATTAGTCGTCCACAGAATTACAGGGCTCCTTGTTTTTGCGATTGTTCCATCGCTCATTTGTTAAGCTAGCTTGTAAAAATACTCGTTTAATTGTAAGACTAATTAGTACCCTAATTGTAATGAATGAAGTGAAATTGATCCGCTTGTTAGTCTTACAGTCACGGCATCTATCTTGGCAAGGTAGTGGTGACAGGTTCGCGTATCGCTTTACCAAGGAAAAATCGGTGCGCGAACATACTTAAGGTTTTGTCGTTGCTAAGTTTTGTGTGCTCTCTCTACCTCCTGCCTGCAATCCCAAATGAAGTAGGCAGATTGCTACCATGTCGCCTCTTACGACATACACGGAAGAAATGGAGAGGTGTAAGAAAAAATCAACGTTATGGTTTTTGTTCCGAGACAAAATTTTAAATAGCTTTATAGCTAATAGCACAGAATAGATAATAGTAGGTACACTAATAGCTACTGAGCTCTGGATTTAGAATAGGATGACAAAAATTCAGAAAAAAGGAAATACACTTACTATATTTTCTGCAGTGTGGTGTCGGGTTTAGAATAGCATTTCTCCATTTCTTCCGCAGATATCATAAAAGATGACCAATGAAATAGTCTAAGGTGTACTTTGGCTCTCCATTTCTTCCATGGATGTCGTAAGAAGCGACTAAGGACGTAGGTTAAGGTATACATACTTTAAGCGACAAGCTAGCAACCTGTCACTATTGTACCTGCCATCTCAAAACCTAAATAATACTATGCTAGAAGTGGCCACAAAACGTGAAATAGTCATTGTTTTGTCTATGTAGCGTTTTGTGTGCTCTGCCTACCCCGTTTGGGACTACAGGCGTGATTGTATGTATGTACTTTGGCAGCAGGCTCACCCGGTCACTGTTGTAACCTTTAACCTAAAACCTGAAAATTATGCTAGAAATGGCTACAAATCGTAAAATAGTCGTGATTTTTATCCATGTAGCATTTCATGTGCTCTGCCTACCCCATTTAGGAATACAGGCGTGATGTAAGTAAGGTTTTATAAAAATATATACATATTAGTATATATTTTTATAAAAAAAACTTGGTAGCCATTATTTGTGTCGTTTTTTTTTGTTACCAAAAACAAAAACACCAATGATTCTGTTTACAAGCTCCTCGAGCAAATCCAAAACCAATAGCGTCCCAAAAACTATAAATCCCCAGTCAGCCGATTCGCAAACGCTGCAAAGCCGATCCGATCGGGCCCCACTAACAAGCGGGCAAACAGCCTGAGCCAACAGCCCGCCTGTGGGGCCCAACCGCACAAATTAGGACTTCGCACGCAAAACTAACATAGTGACATTTGGAGCTGGAAACTTACTGGAGGGGCATTTATCCGAGCGTTTCAACCGTCTCATTCATCTGGACACTTTTCTGTAAAAATGAAAGAATATGCTGATACCGTCGTTTCGTCATCTACTTAAGGCATAGGAACTTTTAACAAACAGACAAAAACGATTTGATATCGTTTTTGACTGTTTGTTAAATATAATATAAAATAAAATTTTCCCCGTGTGGTGCCGGATTAGAATAGCACCTCCCCCTTTCTTCCCGTGGGTGTCGTAAGAATCGACTCTGGGAAAGGGTTAGTGTATTGTGAGCGATGGGCTAGCAACCTGTCACTGCAATATCACGTTTAACCATCTGGTTTCCCTGAAGTTGCTAAACGTGGCACTGGATTTTTGAATTCATGTGCTCTGCCTACCCCTCTTGGGAATACAGGCGTGAGGATATGTATGTATGTATGTGTAAATAAAAATAAAAATATAATATAAAATAAAATAATATAAAAATCTACAGCAGATTCATATAAAATTTAGCCAAACCCAGAGACGGTTTCTGCTTGAGGCCAGGAAAACATACAAAAGTAAATAATTTCATTGTTCCTAACCTGTCCCTTATGACCTTAGGAACGATATTCCAGCTCTCTGTTTTGTAACGACATTCTTCATGCTTACTAACTTATACCATCAGTGTTATTGACAACGGTGTCAGTAACGTCAATCAAATGAATGTAATCTAATCCGTCAGTAGTGTTCTTTGACATTTTGATAATTATGAAATGTGGATAGTCTTCACCATACTAAGGCACATTTTTAATTACCTGGTCAGCATAATAGTTGCAAGTTTAGTTAAGTTACACACTCGTTAATCTATAATTAAGTTGCCCGCTCATCAGAGAATCTTATCTTAAATGAAATTCGCGCCATCTCCGGTTACTTCAATGCTCTCAGCACCAACACTAACAACCCCATTACACCTAAACCCCCCTAATTTCAACCCTATTTTAATCACAATTAGGGGACGTTAACCGCAGTTAGTATACTTAGCTAGTATCCGGTGTAGTTTATTATTATAAGCGTAACCTAAAGGGATGTGTAGATCATCGGGAAACAAAGTGCCGAGTAGCTTAAGCTGAGTTATGGCCTTAGGATCATTTACAGATAATGTGACGCGTTTATTTTCAGGGATTTGTGGTAGAAAAACAAATTATTTATAGATTCAAAAGTGATGTTTAGCTACATTGTCTGCTGTAATTTAGCTGTAGCTAAGCAGATGGCTATTTTTTCCTTTAGTGCCGTCTCTTAGCTAGGTTTCGGTAACCAACTTCATATGAAAAAAAAAACAATTGATAACTGGCTAAGGAACTGTGAATTTTAACCATCCCGTAGGCAGGTTTGGTAACCAGCTTCGAAATGGCAAAAAACGTTTGAAAGCTTACGAAACGGGAATCTTTTAAGTCCTATCTAGTAGCCAAGTTTGGCAACCAGATTGAAAACGAGAAAAATAATCATAAACATGGAAGCCGATTACGAACAAATCTGGTTACGAGACGGGAAAATACATTTCTCAATTTAATACTGGTTATCAAACCTGACTTTAAAAAGGGACTCAAAGTTGGTACTGATTGAGTAACAGGAGTTATAGCAGAAGCCTATATAAATCGTCGCATCCCTTTTTGTCATCCCTACCCATCCCTTTCATTTTTACCACAAAATGACACACAAGCCCCGTCTCAGCGAGAGTGTACAACCAGTAAGTTTCATCAATTCCGAGATCAAAGTCCAAAACCACAAATAGATAAGACAGATACCTCAGCGACAATTTGTCGGCTGCGAGTGTGAATAGTCGGTGAATTACCGACGACGGCCGACGGGCGGCGGAAATGAGCCGAATAAATCAGCGCTAACTCTACCCGTGGGAGGAGCGACAGCAGATTCAACAGTACTTTGATGATGTTAAATATTATATGAATGATACTCCTGTATTGGCAAATTATGTAGGCAGGGCTCACGACACGGTACATGGGAAACTACCATTTCACGTTTTATTGCTACTTTAAGTATGATTGTAAGTTAAAAATTAAATAAAAAACCTACATACATACATACAATCACGTCTGAATTCTCAAATGGAGTAGGCAGAGTACACAAAACGTGACATAAACATAACCAAGACTATTTCACGCTTTGTAGCCACTTCTAGGATACAGGTTAACTGGCAGAGATCCCCTCGGGGATAAGTTCGCCCTTGTACATAAGCCTGCATTTTGTTTTCTTGTTATTTTATAATTGTTTTTATGTACATACAATACAATACATTATAGGTTTGAAAATAAATTGAAGAGGTAACTGTAATAGTGACAAGATGCTAGCCTGTAGCCTAAAGCACACCTAAATAAACCTATTTCCTTACTCGCCTCTTACGACATCCACAGAAGAAATGGAGAAGTGTTATTCTATCCCGACACTAACCCGGATTTTGATAGTATAGCTGTTTGATATCAAGCAACTACCGGAAAACTAAAAAAAAGTTATAGACTTAACATTTTTTTGCCGACCGTACCACTAAACAGGGGCGTATTCATTAGCCGGGCCATTAATTATTTTTTGTTGATCCTACCGACTACGTTTTACAGTTTCATCCAAATTGCGTGCTGTCACACACGCCTGACATATGAGGTTAAACGCCACTTTATACTGTCACCCGCGCAACTGTACCCAAGAACTTATGGACCTATAAATAAAGGCGGGATTGGAGTGGTTTGGTATTTTGTGGGTGTTGGGCGTTTTTGGCGGATGTCGTTTGTTGACAGCTGTTTTTGGCTTCCATTGAAAGGTCATCTCAAGTGTTTGATGGAAGAAGAAACGATCAAATGACGGGTGTGGTAATACTGTTAGGTATTGAACGTACCCTTACAAAATTAACAGATTTACTCTGTTAATAGCTTTGTTCTTGTGGTGTCGGGTTTACAATTACAACTCTCCATTTCCTCCGTGGATGTCGCAAGAGGCTGCTAAGGAAATAGGTTAAGGTATTTGCTAGGCGACAGGCTAGCATCCTGACACTATTGAACCTGTCAAATTTAACCCTTAACCACCTACGTCCAATTTTTGTATAATAACAACCTACGTGCGGTCCTAGAGACCGCTCGTGAATAATCATCTCAAATTCGGGATCTGTAATATCAAGATAGCATTTCAACGAGTAAAATACTCGTTTATGCTTTAGACTTTTATTTTAGAACTTCAAGTAACATAAACTATAATAAAATCTTGAGATATGGCATAATCTTTCAAGACTGGTAGATTTAACACAAAAATCGACTCTGATTACATTAAAAGACCTGATAGATATAGGAATTCAAGAAATCAACCTTTTTTTATTCATTTCTATAAAATAAGGAGTTCAACTACAAAATTAAATAAAAAAATAGAGCACTTATCGTCAAATTCTACAAAATTGCAATTCCCAAAGATCCACAATTTTTCAAGGCAGTTGCAGCATATTTTTTACAACATACCCCACTGAATCGGTTCCACGTCACTACAATCTTCGTCTGACATATTTTTGTCATCTGATACCTCCTGTAGCAACCATTTTTCTACATTTTTCACAAAAATAAACAAAATTATGTGGGTGAAAAAATGACATAATCACCTACGAGCGGTCTCCGAGACGTCTCCGAGACTGTTAAAAAATACAGTAACCACCTACATGCGGTCTCACAGACCGCCGATGATGTTTTTTAACTCACCAAATCAAAATGAGCATACGTTTGAACGAGTCGACAGCATGGCCGGTACTGCGGGAGGGGCCGGCAAAGGTACAAGGACACAGACGCGTGTGCGACATACTCGCGTTTAGTTATTGACAATTTTGAGTAATCTATTGTCTGTGAGACCGCACGTAGGTGGTTAAGGGTTAAACCTATGTGCTAGAAGTGGCCCCGAAACTTGAAATGATCATGTTTTTTTTTCTATGTAACGTTTCGTGTACTCTGCCTACTGTGATGTTATAAATGCTAGGAAGGGATCTAGATCCGATGTCAGGTGGGGTTACCTAACTAAGATAACATAAAATAACTTTATGAAAGTTTTATTTTAGCGTACCGACTAATTTATTGATACACATACACATACATACACATCCCCACGCCTGCATTCCCAAGAGGGGTAGGCAGAGCACATGAATTCAAAATTCCAGTGCCACGTTTAGCAATTTCAGGGCAACCAGATAATTAAACGTGATATTGCAGTGACAGGTTGCTAGCCCATCGCCCACAATACACTAACCCTTTCCCAGAGTCGACTCTTATGACACCCACGGGAAGAAAGGGGGAGGTGCTATTCTAACCCGGCACCACACGGGGAATTTATTGATACATTTTACACTAATATATGTAGATGTAATCTGAAGAGTTTTAAACAAATCACATTTCGCCTTTTTTCCAAACTCTTTTACCCAACGATATACTTACTTCAAAAGATACCAATTTAAGAAAGTAATACCTATGTATAAAATTTCCCCGACTCCACTCAATTAAATATCACCACCCTAATTTGTTTCCATTTCCACCAATCACTAACATTATTCCCGAGAACACATAGTTAATTATATTTTATCTGAACATATATTTCATCACACCAAACCTACACAAAATAAATTCCAGATTATAATCACCAAAATATTTCACAGTTTACATCAAAAGAGTACATTTTTCAGGCGAAGAGCGTCGTAGATCGTAGGGTGACCACGGTCCCCCGGGAATCGGGACAGTCCTCCGGGACTCACGGGATTTCCGTCCGCGTGTTGCTAATGGCATAGTGATTTATGGCTACTAATTGTTAAAGTGTGGTGCTGTTTGGAGATTAAATTGTAGTTTTGGGGTAATAGTTGGGTGGGAGATAGTGTAGTCTATAGACAGGGTGGAATGGTTGTCTTCACATGTACAGACAACGATGACTAGTAAAATAAATAAGAAGTACCGTTTGTCTGTGGTGTTGAGTTAAGGATTTAGCGACTAAGGAAATTAATTAAGGTACATTTTAGGCGACAAGCTAGGAACCTGTCACAATTACACCTGTCAACCGGTAACATGAAAATATGCTAGGAGTGGCCACGAAACGTGATATAATCATTGTTTTGTCTGTGTAGCGTTTCGTGTGCTTTGTCTACGCTATTTGGGAATACAGGCGTGATATCCTTACTAATATTATAAGTCAGAAAGTGAGTTTGTTTGTTTGTTTGTTTGTGCCGCTTTCACGCCGTAACTACTGAACCGATTGCTTTGAAATTTTGCAGACATAAAGATAGAAGTCCGGATTAAATAATAGGGTACCTTTTATCCCGGAAAAAAATGATGTTCCCGAGGGAAAACAAAAATATAGTTTGCTTGATAGATCGATGACGCTTTGTGTCGTTTGAAACGAGAAGTTTTCTTATAGTTGTGCTTAATACCGCAATATAACCGAGTTCCACGCGGGCGAAGCCGCAGTCGGAAAGCTAGTACATAATATGTATTACTTCACTACAGTAAAATTTAACGCCCCTCTCATAATTATGACAAGAACTACTTACATTGTATTTTAACAAGTTCCTTCGACTTCAACAAATCCTATTGCAAATTATGTAGTTCCGTGGTTGGCGCCACAAAAAGTAATAGATACAAAGACAAACCAAAGACAAAGATGAGTTACATAAAAAAATAATTTAATTTAATTATTATATCTGCACTGGGCCAAAGTATAAGCCTAAGTACCTACACTCAAGCTGACATGTGGAAAGCAAATACATCGATTTATTATTACTTAATTTTATCGCATCGTATTTCAATTCCCTTCCAACACAATCTCCATCATCACCACCAATAAACAAGTGCCAACCTTTTCTCGAAACGTTTAAAAAAAACATTAAAAACCAAAACTATTCTCAATAGAGACGCAAACAAATCGTCTGTATTAAATGAGTCGTTAGCTGAAATATGTGACAACAACACATGTCGGCGCGGGCTTTATTTATCGCGCGCGACATAAAATAGCCGGTTTATCGTCGCGCGACTATTTTTCAAGCTCAAGACTATTATTTTAATCGGCATGTTGGAGGCAAGACGGGGCGGCGGCCATACAATTTGTTTTCAATTGTGCGTTTAGAAAAATTAGCGTCATTTTTGAAGTGTAGCCAGATTATGTTTTATTGGTATTATGATCGTGATGTACACTTTACTATTACTTTATTATTATCTAGCTGCTACCCTACTCTTGGAAATAGGTTAAGGCAAAGATAGGCCAAAAATGACAAAATGCAGCAATCAGTCACTGTTACAAATATACATACAACACGCCTTTATTCCCTAATGGGATAGGTAAAACATACAAAACGCTAATGACAATTTCACGATTCCTAGACACTTCTGCATATTTTTTAGGTTTTTAGTCAAAAGGTACAATAGTGACAAGTTGCTAGGCTGTCACCTAAAATATACCTGAACCTATTTCCTTAGTCGCCTCTTACGACATCCGGCATCCACGGAAGAAATGGAGAAGTGTTATTCCCGACTATGTCTATCCCGACACCAGACAGGAACATACACAGGATATTCCAAAGCCGAGACAATTTAGATTTTCCGACTATTTTAGCCATCATAATTCCTCGCATTATTGCTTCGAATATAATTTCTCATGAATGAAACATATCTGTTACTAACACCAGCCCCAGAACCATTACATACAATGTGACACAACAAAAAGTTGTGTCGTGTACCGACCCACTACACTCTCGCCTTAAATAGTCCAGCTACTGTCACTGAGATAAATGTGTCGCAATTAACGATAGAAAAACTGGCTCGGGCGTGTTCGGGCGCCTCCGCGGGGGCTTCGGGCTAAATCGGGCTGACATCGAATAGTGCGGTGATTTTATGAGATCATAAAAATGTTTTTCGGTTGATAGTTTGACGGGTCATTTTTATAGATCACTTAAAGTCGTTGTTTACGTACGTCCGTATAGTATAGGTATAGCAACACATTTTATTGTTACAATAATTTGTCTCGTGTGAAAAGAGTCAGGTACCTAACAGTAAAGTTTAATTACTGACACATTAAGGAATATATTTAGTAACATAAATCTTTATGACATCATCTTACGTGACAATGAACATCGGTACAGCGTTTAGTATCAAAAGGTTCCAGGATGGGTTGGGAATTAAATTACTGTATGTGCTTTTATTTCACAGCATACACAGTGACTTTTGCTTGTATGAGAAACGTCACAGTTATCATGACTATGACAATAATTTTAGCTTTAGGTTTTAACGTCAGGCTGTAAAGTTATTTTCGAGATGTTAAATAGAAAAATAAAATTTATGAATCAACACAATCTTTATTTCTCTCATGTTTTCATTTCACGCTCACCGTCAGCTGTCTACACAAATAACAGCTCTTTTTTTATCGCTGTTCTGCCTGTCAAATAATTTAAATCAGCCATAAACATGAGTATTCAAATTTTGTCGTACCACATCGAGAAAAATCATAACTCCACCTACTTTACCTAACCTCCCAAATAAAGCTATATCAATTCTCTCCAGCCATACGTAGCTAAAATAAACGTATGTGTCTGACTTTTGTAAGAAGATAGGTCCTTTTTAATTTGGTGGGGTTAAGACCACCGCGGCACTCATAGTTCGGCGTGACATATCGACAAACAGATGGCCGCCGCCGCGCCTAATTTATGCCCTCCTTAACGCGTCCCGCCTATTAGTTGCACGCAGTATATCTCGGTGGGGGGACCATGAGTTTGTGTGGAATTAGGAATAGCTCTTTATTATATTTTGTGCATGTTAGTTATACATATTGAGGTTGGCTTTCGATATTTTTTACTGAGCTATCTTAGTTGGTATTTGCAAGAAGTGCAGAGAAAAAAGGTCAGAATATCGTCACCATCATCTTGAGTAGGAAATTGAAATCGTGCGCTATATATTTTTATGCTGCCATGCCCGAAATCTTTGAGCATATACACATGGAGGTGTTTTACTCGTAAACTTTTCTGATTCTCAGTCATGTTAATCATAACACGGGACTTACTCATGATTTAATATTACATATTTTAATTACCTGGACGTTTCTGTCAGCTAGCTAGCAAATGTCAGTTAGGTAGTAAATGTTAGCTGATAAATGTTAGTTACTTAAGTATGTATTTACATTTTTTCGTCGATCAAACAAAGCAATAACAAAACACTCGTGGTTTCCATGAGAGCAAAAACAAGATACTTCAGTACAGGCTACATCCGTATCGTTATGGGACAGTCCTAAACTTACCAACCCCATGGTCCCCCCACCGTCTGTAAGTAACCCCGGCTGAGTTATCGGTCGGAGTCGCCTTTTTATTTCTGGAACGCATCGCGACTAACAGCTCGACGGCTTTCATCTTGTAAACGTTATTAATCGGAACAGCTTCTGGCAACACCACTGTCGTCAAACTAGAACGCTGCTATCGCTTTGTTTAACCTCCATTGACGCGTTTGTACGTCTCACGAGAAGCTAGTCTTACAGAAACGCCGCAATGGATGTGAAGGATTTTTCTTCTGTCATTGGGAATGGAATTGTAGTAGTGCTATTGTGCAAAATGTTTACGTTTGCGAGCTTTGTTCGGAGCTAAGAGCAATCAGTCATGTTCATACAAAATCAGGTTGAAAAGGCATTGTGTAGGTGTCACAGCAATCCGATGTAATAATGAACCGGGTAATGTTCTTTGCTGTGGCGTGACTTATTCCGGGTATAAGTCACCGTCGGGTGGAATAAGTCTAGGTGATTAGAGAGGAAGGTTCTAGACGTATTGTTTCTAGTGAAATAAAACGGATATTTGTGTTGAGACTAGCTCGACATGTTTCGGGCCAATTCGCGACTCATTATCGGTAGCAACGCAGGTAAAGATGGGTAGATAAGTAAAGATGGAATTCCACAGGCCGATCGGAAAAGCGAAGCGCGAAATTACCACTGCTTAAAATCTTGCTTGGTGTTTTTCTTTGTCATTTGTGTGTTGTCTGACATCTACATGTATTGTGTACTTATTAAATAATACACAAGAGATGCAGTCCTGAAGCGTGGTCAGACACAAACAACACATTAATTGTCAAAGAAAAACACAACATAAAACAATAAACAAAGAGACCTGCCATGTAAGTACTATCAAACCAACTGATTCCTGACCCACTGCAGAACGTTGTCACGATAAACGTCATAAACATTTCCTTTGTCAAGCAATGCAATGTCACTATGACGTACACTGTGAATAGGTTCTATGGTGGGTCAGGAATCAATTGGTTCGATGGTACCTCGTTAACATCAAGAAGGTTCTTTTTACTCTTTATTTATTTTGGGACTTTAGTCAAAGATTATGTCACCCCCGTTGAAACCACTCAAACTAAAAACTAACAAAAAGAATACAAAAACAACTAACTACCTAAACTTAAAATAAGTGCACTTATAATTCATTTTAGCAGCAACACCAGGTTCATATAAAACAGGTAAAAACATCGTGCAAGAATGGACTTAGGTAATTTTGGAAACCACTCACAACGTAATGACACAGAATAGAATGACAAGTAATGACCTAAAAATTCTTCCTTCGAGCACTTAAAAACTCAACGCAGGTCTGTAAGACTTTTTGCTGAAACTAACAAAAGCTTTAAAATACGGTACGACTTAAGTTCCCTCGCAAATCACTGGCATTAATACCATTACTTTAAAAGTTGTTACGTGCGAAACTGAATGGGTTTAAGGTGTGAGTTCAGTCTCGACCTGGCGCAGCAGCAGACGATGCGTCTTAGGGGCAGCACAGACGACAGACTTTTTATGCGATCGAGTTTACTGCGCACAAAAAGTCTGCGTGGTTTATATGCATTGTGCGCCGGACTTTTTGCGCCTCGTGTGCGTTACTGCATACAATTCCATATATATTCTATTTTAACAGACCAAAAAGTCCGTCGCGGATAGTCTGTCGTCTGCGCAGGGACTTAGACACACTGGTATCTCTGTATTTCTGTGAAGTATGAAGTGGCACTGAGTCGGTCGACGCAACACGGTAATCGTAGTCGGCATTGGGCGAGCGGCGGCTGTCACAGCTCGAAGATTTTTTAATTAAAGATATTTTTTTTGACATTTCGCATCATACTTTCTTTATTTTTTTCTCTTTTTTTTTACTTGTTCCCGTGTGGTGTTGGGATGTTATTTGTGTTATGTACTACTGCTACCCAACGTTTGACAATAATAGTAAATATGCGTCGAAATGTGGGTAGTTGTGAGCCCCTGTCATTCATGAGTAAGTATAAAACGCACGTGAAAAGTCTGTCCTAGTTCACAGCCGATGTGGCGCGTTACTTCAGATGAAGACTGCCTACTGACTCGAAGCATACCGAGCTAATCATCATATCAGTTTTTTTATGTTGAAAATGACACATACATATTTGCATACATATTCTCACGCCTGTATTCCCAAGAGGGGTAGGTAGAGCACATGAATTCAAACATCCAGTGCCACGTTTAGCTAACTAACCAGATGGTTAAACGTGATATTGCAGTGGCTGGTTGCTAGCTTATCGCCCACAATACACTAACCCTTTCCCAGAGTCGACTCTTACGACGCCCACGGGAAGAAAGGGGGAGGTGCTTTTCTAACCTGACACCACACGGGACAAAAAAAAGAAAATTATTTTATTATTAACCTAATATCATCCAAATATCTCCCCAGCTCTTCCGTCCCATCCCAACAACAGGAACTAATAGAACATCTGGCGCGGACGGCGTCTCTAATTGACGCCTATCAATTCCACCGTCCGCTTTCAATATTCCTTCATCTAGGATTTTTCTCTCGTTTTTATATCGCTGAATTTATCGCTCAATTAGTCTTGTTTAATAGCCGCCTGCGCTGATGTCTGCTTCGCGCGTCTCAGGGCTGTCAGTAAATGGCGTTGTCTGTTTTTTTAAATGTACGGATGTTGTCTGTTTTCCTAAGGGAACACTAGGATTGTGATGGGACGAAAGTGTTAAATAATTATTGTAGTAAGTGTCATTTTTATATCCATTAAGACAACTTTATACGTTTCGTAGCAAAGTTGTTGGTAACAAAATTTTCGTAATAAGTTATATTTCAATAGTTACACGTATTTAATATACTTAACAATCCCATTTTTTAATTGATAGGATTTTTCAGACTCACATCTGACCATCCATGTACATTAACCTATAAATTTTAGGTTTCAAGTGAAAGTCAATAAGGCGCAGCGCAGACGACAGACGTTTGTGCGATCGAGTCTGCGGAGCAATAAAATCTCTGAATGGCGCGCTGACAGTTTCCATTCAAAGTTTTTATTGCTCCGCAGACTCGATCGCACAAAAGTCTGTCGTCTGCGCTGGCCCTAATGGCAGATTGGTATTATTTTAATGTTATGACTTCTCCACACTAAATACTCCCGAAGTTTTTCAGTAACCTCCGACGAAGCCCGAAGTGTGACTACACACTCATTCAACATCACGATTAGGTAGTCCTTTGACTTGAACGCAAAACCTACACCAAATCCTACACACACACATCACACATCTATACACCTCGTTAATGTTATTTCTTTTTGTATTCGTTCATGTGTGTGTCTATTTTTGTATTGTTTTAATTTTAGCAACTACCTGTAAAATGTTTAAATTCAATTCTTCTTCTTCTAGTTTTAAGTTTCCGGTGTCGCACTGAAAATCAGCGTTGCGGCTTGCCGCAATATTATGCTGACTTCGGCCCTTTTGGCGCTATTTGGCACGGAAGTGGCATGCACATTTTTAAGTTATTATTATTTATTTATTTAGGATAATTTATGTGTTTTAGATAAGTTTATTATTATGTCTGTGTCAATAAATGTCTTTCTTTCTTTCAAATGGAAGTCATCCGAAGAGAAGTTTGACGAGGCAAGCTGAAGTGCCTCTACAACTTTGCGAGTAGTGTTGAGGAGGCATATTAGTGTCGGGTCTAGTATAACTTCTCTCCATATCTCCCGTAGCCCATTTTGGAAAATAGACGTGATTGTATTGTAGGTACATACATATGTATTGTATGTATCGAATTTGATATTTACCACGAGCTATTCGGTGAAGGAAAACATCGTGAGGAAACCTGCACACAGCGACGAAGCAATTCAATGTTCTGTGTGAAGTTCCCAATCCGTACTGGGCCTGCGTGGGAACCATAGCCCAAGCCCTCTCATAATGAGAGGAGGCCTGTGCCCTGCAGTGGGACGTATATAGGCTGGATGATGATGTATTGTATGTATGCGTGTATGTAACCTGTCAAAACGCATTAAAGTGTCGGATTAGACGCAGCCATCGACAGCCCTAGCTCAGAAGACGCAGAGAAATGGGATTAAATTAATTGTCGCATCAGTCAGAGCGTCGGGGTGTTTTTTATTAGAGCTCCCCCTCCGCCGCGAGTAAATCACGCGGCCGACGTGCGAAGCTTGGAAGAAGTTATGCGGCGGCCATGTTTGTTTTTTGTTTTTTTTTAGGCTTCGAAATTTAAATCTGTAACTTCGCTATTCTTCCAGGTGTGAGGCGACTAAGGAGGTTAAGGTGTGAAGGCGACAGGCATGGGCGTAGCCACACTGGGGCAAGCTGGGGCGCTTGCACCACCCTGGCTGTGACCTATAAGGTGCCTAATTAAACAAAAAAAAACCGGGTACAGGTTATAGGTTGTAATACCGGGTATAGGTTGACTGCTGCCCCACCCCGGGCCCAAGGCTGGCTACGCCCATCGCGTACCTTCTAATATAATGCCTAATAAAATGTGCTACGAATGCGATTATGTTAGAAGTGTAAATTTAATGTGCCCTGCCTTCCCTTGTTGGGAATACAAATGGGTGTTACAAAACGCGACACAGACTAAACCATGACTATTTTACGCTTCATAACAACTTCTGGCATAATTTTAGATTTGAAAATAGAGAGATTAAGGCCGGCCACATACATTCGGAATTTTTCCGTTCGGAATCCCGAATCGGAAAATCGAACGCAGTCAATCCATACAAAATCTATGGACCGCCACACACATTCGCAAGCTTTCCGTTCGGAATTCCGAACGGAATTTTCCGAATGTGTGTGGCGGTCCATTGATTTTGTATGGATTGACTGCGTTCGGAAAGTCCGATTCGGGATTCCGAACGGAAAAATTCCGAATGTATGTGGCCGCCCTTAGTCGCCTTTAGAAGAAATGGCGAGATGTCATTCTAACCCACACAGGTTAATAGGTTAACATAGTTCTAGTCGTCCCTTCTAATACCGCATCCAAGTCGTCGGCGCTCGCGATTTGTCCGCGCTTTGATCTCGCGATTTATCGGCATTATTTTTAACGCCGATGCCCCGTCACTAGTCAAACTGAGTGACGTACTACATTCGACGCCTGCCCGCAAATGTGAGCAACAGGATTGCTAGGTGGATTGCTTTTGCAATTTTTTTCGCAACTTCACGAAGTAAGCATTTGTCACGAAGCTTTTTGGTCTTGCATGTAGTCGGCTATAGTAAAGTTCACTTGTTTTCAAGAAAATATATGTTTGTGTAAAATGACTAAGCACACCTTGTCCCGGTAAATGGTAAATGTTTTGTCACTAACAAATTAACAGATAGGACCTTAATAGTTTGTATCGTGTAAATTACTTAGTGTGAAAAGAAAACTCAAAATAAGTAGCATAATATTGAAACAACTGTTAAATAAAGTAAAAAGTAGTAAAAAAGTAAGAGTTTTCTGATTCAGAAGTATTTAAATTGATCATCTATTCTGATCAAGATGTGCATTATACTCAAATGCGTGCTAATAAAAACGAAATGGCTAAGTTCTACATAAAACTACTATTTATTTAATTTCGGAAACAGAGAAAATATTATAATTTACATCATGCCTCTTTTGTTGAGGGTACAAAAAGTCAACAATTATGATAGATACTGCCATTTTTTTCACTTTAATGTTCTAGCTCAAAAATGTGAAAGATCCTTCTCAACTGCTGAAAGCTGCTTCCCCGTGACCTGGAATCTATCTCCATCCCACCTCACCAACACACTTTCCCAGAACACCACGGCGATCCTTCCAGAAAAATCTGTGGCCGTTTATTTGGAGTCGCATGCGCCGCCACGCACACTCTCGCGATGATTTACACCTGCAGTGATGAATAAAACATGAAAGAGATTACCGTGAATGACACGCGCGTGAATGGTTGCATGCATGGTTCAAATGAAATGTTTTTAAAACGGCCTGTTTTCAGCCAGTGCGAATTGGAATTAGATTTACCAAATTTCGTTTCCGGCCAGCAACATTTTTTAAATGTACAATTGGGCTTGTTTGTTTTATGCCAGTATTTGTTTTATATTCATATCCTCGGTATTTCCAAATAGGTTGGGCGCAGCAGACAGGAAACGTTAAAAAGAGAAAATCACGACCATTTCACGATTCGTAGGCACTTATAGTATACTTTTATCTAATGGTCAATAACGTGTCACTGGCACGGTGTCAGCCGGCTTAGCTCGAAAAGACACAAACCAAGTCGAGCGCAAGATAGACTATACCTGTCACTGTCTAACTAGAGATATCAGAAAATGACAGTTAGGGTCTCACCAAACCAGTCGACGTCGTTTCGGCAAAATGCGGGTAGAAAAAGATTTATGTCAATGCAATAAGGGCGAACAAGACGTAAATTGGCTCGGCCATTCTCGGTCGAACGAGCCGAGCCGATTGACGTCTTGTTCGCCCTTATTGCGTTGACGTAACGCTTTTTCTACCCGCATTTTGCCGAAACGGCGTCGACTAATGTGGGGAGACCCTTAGTCTAGAGTTTAACGAGTATGTGATTTTGACCATTTGAAAATACTGGGGTGACTTTTATGCATGTACGTGTATATGTATGGAAACAGACCCACTACATTTTCAAGTAGGTAGATACATGTATAGACTTTTTTTCCCACGATTACCAAGACATTCACCGGCGTGTTAGGAACCGAAGCGGTGTGCGCAGTTGTCCCCGCTCCCTGTGCGGCGCCAGCCATACATAACCTTGTCACGCAACTGCGTTATTTACTTACTTGGAGACTCAGTGTCGGTGTGGACGACTAATAAGGAACTAAACTTTTCAAAGTTTAGTTACAAGCAATTGCCGTTACAAAATTGGAACTACGGGCGTGATAGGTATACATATGTATGTAGGTATCAAATTCATATAATAAACCTTTGACACACTGACAAAACAAATCTATACGGGAAATGTGGATGGGTGCAGTGGGAGGGGAAGACCTAGACGGACGTTCCGTGACCAAATCGCGGACGTTTTAGAAACAGGTCAGGTCAAGAGTACCCGATACCGACGAGCATGTATGAGGAGACTGATGAATGTGGATGAAGCAAAAGAGGTATGTCAGGATCGTAGCGAGTGGAACAAAGTAGTCTCTGCCTACCCCTGTGGGAAAGAGGCGTGACGATATGTATGTATGTGTGTAACCTTTGACTTTGACACTGCGTGGCGAGATGGCGAGTGGTATATTTCAGGCGATAGGCTGGCAACCAGTCACTTTTATCACTCTTTCATCAAATTTCCAACCTAAAATTATGATTGATTTATTTATTTATGAAGAACACAGGCGTATGTAATAGTAGGTATGTGTAATTAAAAAAAAGACACCACTTAAGCTTCATAAACATACAACTTACGTTTTCGGCGTTTTCCATCCCCAACTCCCGTGTGTGGCCGCCGACCATAACTCTAAACAACAAACCTCGCATACAAAGGGTCAAATATGTCTCAACCGCTAATGAACGATTTGAATGTAGGCCTTATTGGTGCTTCGAATAGAGAAATAAATGTGATTGCTGCGCCGTGCGCTCACGCAGCCAAATCTGCTACTTACAGGTCTACCAAGAAAACACAAGACTAACGACGCAACCGCATACTTCTACATACAATCCCCCGTCGAGGAACTTTAACTAAGAGGTAAAGCAACAAAGCACGCAATGAACTGCAAACGCTCCTTTGCTACTAGTAGTAGAAGCAATGGAATGAAATTGTGGTATCGTTTGCTGATGCCTTGATGGATTTCGAAGGCGTGCTTTTGTTTTCCGTTATATTTCACAAGGATGTGCGGTATTGCATTTAGAAGACCAATTTGTTCATTGAATGATTGAATTACGAAATCGCCTGACTATAAAGTTGAACCAATTGATTTTGAGCAATCCTCAAAAAGTTTGCCCGAAAAAGTGGGACAAACATTTTTTATAACTTTTCAAACAGTTACTTGGCAAGGCGTTAAACAGTGGGGGTATGTCCGCGCATTGCTTTACCCTGAATAAATCAACGAAGGTATTTGACCAATGTGTGTTGCCAGTGATGACAT
>BHDV01060373.1:106378-128834 GCA_005406045.1 Adoxophyes honmai | reverse complement strand
GCGGGCATTATTCATAATGCCCAGCTCTAGCGGGCAAAGTGATAAATCATCATGCAAACTTCGATATTTATCACATTGCCCGGGCTTTATTATACTGCTACTTGACAATTGGGCAAAGTGATAATGAAGCTAAATCTGAAGTGTATTACATACTCGTACATACACACAATCACGCCTATGTTTCCAAACGAGGTAGGCAGATAATACGAAACGTGACATAGACAGAACCATGATTATACTTCCCATTTGTAGCATAATTTTATACCTACTACAACAATTAATGATAGTTGTGCGAGCGAGCGCAGCGAGCGACCAAGACCCCTCGGAGCGGATACGACTCGGACAGGTTAGGTTCGAGGTTAGTTTTTTTTTAAATATTTTATGGACACCCTTTTTCACGATATGGTCAAACGTGGATGACAAAATAGTGAAAGCCAAAAAAAACTAACCTCGAGGCGGGGTATGCATAAGGTGCATTTTCCACTCATAAAATAAGGATTAGATATGAGTAGGTAGATAGTAATAAATACGGTTTTATTACTTTACTTTTTATTTGATGTATGGCAGCGAGAGTTGGGTGTGGCAGAAGAGACATGAAAGTAGAGTGAATGCGGTTGAGATGCGTTCGTTGCAAAGCATGAGTGGTATCAAACTTACTGATAGGGTGCGTAATAGCGTGATTAGAGAGAAGTGTGGTCTGAAAGAGAGTATTGTAACAAGGATAGAGAAGGGTATGCTGCGTTGGTTTGGGCACGTGGAGAGAATGGATGAAGCAAGGATATGTAAGCAAATTTACAAGGGAAGTGTGTTTGGGCAAGTCGGTCGATGGCGCCCCCGAGGAACGTATATCGACCAGATCGACGATGTACTAAAGGGAGGCCAAATTAGGTGTACCCGAAACCGTCGAGCGTGTATGACGAGAGTAATGAATGTGAGTGAAGCGAGAGAAGTATGTCAGAATAGAAGCGAAAGGCGCTCTGTTGTCTCTGCCTACCCCGCAGGGAATAAGGCGTGACGGTTATGTATGGATGTATGTATTACTCTGCCCAAAACGTGATGGGCATTATGTATAATGCCCGGGCAATTTGATTATTTGAACAATTATTATCATATTGCCCGCTCATATTGGGCATTATTCATAATGCCCGGGCATTGTGCATAGTGCCCAATTTATCACTTGGTCCATAACATGTACAGTCACGAACCGGGATTGTTGAGCCACTTGCCACTGTTCGCAATTCAGACGTGTCAATGACCATGTGACCGAGTAGATGTCAGCTATTGGATTAGTATTACACGACCAAGTTACAAACATAGGTAAGTGGTTCAACAATCCCGGTACGTGACAGCACGTAAAGGGGTTTCTTTAACTCTCACCTACGGAACGCTGTATCTGTCCCACGTAAACTTTCACGAACATTCGGTAGGTTTTGGCAAAATCAATATTTGAACAGGTTGGTTGCAAAACAAAAGGTAGTTAGCCTTTTGTTTTACTACAATAACAACGAGTAGGTATTTCTAATAATATAAGTATAGGTAGGTCAAAACGAACATAGCATAAATAAAATCTGGTATTCCGGGAATCAATGTGTGTTGCCAGTGATGACATACGGAACAGAGACGTGGACGCTTACTATGGGCCTCATCAGAAAGCTCAAAGTCACGGAAAGGGCGATGGAGAGAGCGATGCTCAGCGTTTCTCTACGAGATCTAATCAGGAATGAGGAGATCCGCAGAAGAACCAAAGTCACCGATATCGCTCGAAGAATCGCCAAACTTAAGTGGCAGTGGGCAGGGCACATAGCTCGTAGAACTGACGGGCGTTGGGGCGGAAAGGTTCTAGAGTGGCGTCCACGTACCGGCAGACGCAGCGTGGGTAGGCCCCCCGCAGGGTGGACCGATGACTTGGTGCAAGTTGCGGGAAGCCGCTGGATGTGGGCAGCGCAGGACCGGTCATTGTGGAGATGCTTGGGGGAGGCCTATGTCCAGCAGTGGACATCAGATCTGTCGGCTGATAATGATGATGATGATGATGATGATGAATAAATCGATGCGCGACCTTACCCCACTACTTAACACCTTGCCAAGTAAGAGGCCGGGGACTGCACAGTAACGATTGTTTGAACAAATACGAGTATGGACATAATTATTTTATCTCCCATTATAATCCACAGTACAGAGTACCTACTTGAATTCTGAAAACAACAAGCACAAATCTGTCATATTCTGAAATATCCAAATGTATAAAGTTTTTGACAAATGATCTGGCCACACACCAAAAAAAATGTACGTAGGATGCAAGTAGGACGTTTTGATTGAGTCTACCAGCGCTTCGCAGCGCATTTTAAAATTTTGTTTTTAAATCTCTCTTCAAAACTCTTCTTATTTATAAATGGTTAAAGAATCTCCCCATTACAGTAACGTCTGGTATAAATCCTTCAAGGACTTCTCAGTAGACAAGGCTGAGTTCACACTATGAATAAAGTATAGGGCAACGTGCGGGCCTATGTCGAAATGAGTAAATTATACGGCGAGCCGAGCCGTGTGAAGTGACCTTTACGTTCCGGGAAGGATTAGCATGTGAGAATCTTGGTATCAGAGATTTGTATTTGTAATCTTTCATTTTATTAGTATGTAGTGGCCTAGCGCCATCTATTGAGTAGTAGTACCCCTACTGTTAAAGTGGTATTCTACATCCCGCTAACGGAGTTTCGACGTTCAGTTGCATAAATACAAAGTTCCAACTTCCTCTCCGCGGATTTCGGTCCCCAGGTAAAACGTCTGCCTGGAAAGAGGTTTCTCTATTGGAGTATTTAACAAAAGTAAGTCGTAAAAGTTGTAAAGCTGAAGTGGGACTGCGCCGGACATGTCTGCCGAATGCACCGAAACCAATGGCAAGAATCATTGTAAAATGGGTTCCGAGGGATGGCCAAAGGAGCAGGGGCAGACCCAAGTAATCATGGCGTGACGACATGATTAATTTTTAGGACGATTGGAAGGTGCATGCTTAAAATAGGGAAGAGCAGCATCGAGCAACGACGATCTGGAGGGATTTTTTATTTACAGATTTTTTTTACTTTAGTTTATTTTGATATTACTGTTTTGTTTTGAAGTCTCATTAGTAAATTTATAACATACTTTATTGTGTTTCAATTGGTTGCTTCGATGTTTGGTACTCACACTTATTAACTAGCTTCTGGCCATGTAACGTGATCGATTCACGTGATCTGCCTACCTCATATGGACATACAGACGTTATTGTAAGTATATGTACGTATTATTAGCTAAATGAACATACAAATGTCAAAACCGTCTGATTCCTTCTCCACGTCATTTACATGTTAAATTACTTTGACCAATTTAAGCACTTATAAAATACAGTAAGCACCTATGTAAATTGTCAAATTTATGACGTCGGCCCAATAAACACTCTCCATTAGGACAGCACTAAAACCACTCGTAAATTAACTCACTAATAATACGCAGTCATAAAACCGATTGGCTTTCGACACATAAACTGTTAGAATTAATGTCTAATTCTCGATATTAACTATTGTATGGGTACTTGAATACCACACGACGTGTCTGTGTTTTGTTTAACTATGTAAGGTAGTGTCGGGGCTACGATTACACCTCTCCGTTTGTTCCGTGGATACAGTCAGAGGCGACTGGGGAAAAACAGAACTTACCTAAAATTAGACTGTTGGGGACATTAGCAACCTGCCATTACTGTGCCATTTTTGTCTAACTTTAAATCTGAAACTGCTAAAAGAGGCTCTGCCGGTGCCACCACGGAATGACCCCAATCCGGAGCGGTCAGAGGGCAGACCGGACGTGGCTGTAAAGGTTCACAGACTGTAAACACAAATGGCCATGAAGGTGTGTGTGGTTCTTAAAGGGTAGGTACTCGTATGCCCACCTCATGAGATGGCTTTGGGATCCATTTGGATAGTGTGCTGTAACATAATGTCAATAGTCCAAAACCTGTGGCATGTACGGACAGCTGCAGAGAAAGGTAACCCCCCAATAATAGAACATTGTATGGGCGGGGGGTTACTTTTCTCTGCAGCTGACTGTACCATAAAATCCATCCGGCTAACCCAGTGACGGTGGTTTTCAGGATCACCTGCCATAAACGTATAGTTAACATAGTATAGAAGACAACTGTATCAGTGTTAAGTTGATCCTAGATTCTCCGGGAAACATCCTCCACTTTTCACAACTCAAATACCACCTAAAAAGCGAAAATAAATCATTGACAATACATTAACGAGGCCTGTATGATGCGGCCCGGGGAGCCGCGCCCGCGCATACTAATTGCAGACCACCGGCGAGAGGCGCCGGGCTGCATACAAAGCGGTTGCCAAGGGTGGCGAGCGGTCCACTAGTCATTAGTATTGGGGAAAATGATGAGGTTTGTATCGCCGTGATTGACGTTCCTGTTCCTGAAAAATCACTGTGATTTGTCACGACTAACACTTGCATCATGGTATAGTATAAGTTTTTAGTCTAGTTTCTGTGGCGGCGTTGTCCGAGCGATTCTGGCTTTTGCCAAGCGACGACGGGCCACGTCGTGTTGGACTTGATTTTTAATACGAGTGATCGTGATATGAGTGACGAACATAGTTACAGGAACGAAGGAACAACCGCCGTGATTTTGGTACGTCGATATTCGGCGAGTCGCTGTGAATTTTTCACCATGATGTTATTTATCACAAACCTCTAGTATCTAGCTAGGGTCTGGATACTAGTCACTGATACCTGACACGAGTGCTATTTTAACTATGAATAAATTAGACATAAAAGGTTTAAAAACCAAGAGTTTATTAAATAAATAAAAGGGGAAGTGTGATGGGGTAAATCGGCACGTGAACGTATATCCACCTGATCGGCAATGTTTTGAAAAGAGCCAAATCTGACGTATGTTATGCCTAGGGACTGAAGTCCAGAGAGAGGTAGTTGGAAGTTGTGTTTATGCAACTGATCTTAGAAATTTTGTGGGCGCGATGTAGGATTAGTATTTGATAGTTGGGTATTCCATGACGTAACAGAGGCAACAGAGTACTCAAACTTTAGTTTAGTAGGAGGAGATTCAAAACGAAATAAAAAAAATAATAATTGAGTTTTGGTGAGGCCTAAGCTTGAATCACATTTCGAGTAAAATGAACGCACTGCGTATATAATTATATATTTAATCAACAACGACATAACAATAACAACTATTAATATCTCTAACAATATTACTATGATACTTAATGTACTAATTACATAGGGATTCGGCATCTGGATCAGCTGCTTAACAATTTCTAACAAACAAACATCAGAGAATTCTAGTTTGGTTGAAATTATTTTATACGTAAATATAATTGAGCTTTCCAAAAAACATACACTTTTTCCGTACTATTTTCTTATACAGAATCACAAGCAATATCGATAAAAAAACATCTCACTAGTTCATCCCAATAAAGACTCCTTTTTATTTTTTATATCAGGCGTAGAATTTCACCCATCTACTTCTACCGTAGGTGTTGAAAGAGGCGACTAAGGAAAATGGATACCTGTTTTATCAAACTTCTAACCCAAAAAGTACAAAAAGTAGAATAGTCATGGTCTTGACTATGTAACGTTCTGTGTGCTCTGCATACCTCATTTGTAAATACAGGCTTTATGTATGTATTTCTAAGTGTCTAGTCTAGATCGTAAGAAAAATATAAAAATTCCAAATTTCCAAAAATTTTACCTAGAAACAGGATTCTTTGGAAACAGCCCATGAACGTATCAATCCCGTTCCAAGTGATCTTCCGATTTCCGTCCCTTAGTTTCAGCTAAAAAGAAACAAACGCCGGCCGCTAGTAACGGTGAGATCGCAAAAACAAGTGACGGTAGCCAACGAGGCCTCAAGATGGCTACGAAAGGCGCCACAAACGCTCCAACCTTCGATCCCACATTCCCAATCCCGAACGCCATATTCCTTATTTCGGTTGGATAAGACTCTGAAGTGTAGACATAGATGATGTTGAACAGCATGGTTGAGGTGAACATGCCGAAACTCCCCAACACGGTGATCAGCCAGTGCCCTGATGGAGTGAAGACGAGGACCAGCATGAAGACACCAGTCGCAGCCATGGTGGCAACTGTGCTGACCCTCCTGCCGAATCGTTTGTTCACGAACAAGGTGAATAAACACGCTGGGACCTGTAATTTGAAGAATTTGGAGATATAAACACAATATGATAGAGAATGGAAGTTGAAGTTGGGGCGGTCTTTGGTGTGGAGACGTGCGTGGATACGGTGGCCGCGTCCCTCATCTAAAGCACGGTTTAAAATAGAGGCGGCTGCCGAGTAGACACAAATAAGCAAGCGTCGTAAATATAGCGGTATCACTAAGTAAAATTAATTTTGTGGTGCTTGTTTTTGAAACGATGTAACCGTGGACGTCAAACAGAAAAAATGTTGTGGTAAACCGGGGTAGCCTAGCAATTTGATCTGTGGCCTCTCATGCAGAGGGTTGTGGGTTCGAAAAATTGAAGTAAATGAACTTAAAAAAGGATCCGGTAAAAATAGTAGAATCTCGCCCGAAGACCTTATAACGGAAATACAAGAACGTGAAGTGAGATCATGTAATATTATAATACAAGGAATTCCAGAATCAGATCACTCCACAAAAGAACAGAAATCAGCAAATGATATGGAGGAAGCTATAAAAATAATAACAAAAATATCACCCTCGTGTCCTCCTCCTCTGCAAACCTGGCGGTTGGGAAAACCAAAAGCCGATAAAAGCAGAATGTTGAAAGTACGACTCTGTTCTAGGGAGCAGGCCAAAATAATTCATAGCAACCATAAGCAGTGTATAGATGAAACGATCAAGATTTACACCGATAAAACTCCTCAACAGCAGGACTACATAAACACCCTGAAAAAAGAAATAGAAACTAGAACTGCAAACGGTGAACAAGACCTCACTATCAAGTATGTCAAAGGAATTCCTAAAATCATTAAGCTACCGGCAAAAAACCAATGAGCCCAGATGATTTAAAAGGAAATACGTACCAAATTGCCAACACCTATCAAAATTTAAAAACGGGCAAAAAATCTTTAAACTTTCTATATGCAAACGTTCGAAGCATAGTCAAACCAGGAAAATTAGATGAACTTAAATGCTCTTTAAAGGCCATCCAAAGCACCATACATATCATTATTCTGACAGAGACGTGGATAAAATCTAATGACGAACTAACTAGAGTTCAATTAGAGGCGGTGTTTCCATACTGGCGCATAATAATCTGAAACATAGCGATATTAGTAATCTAAACATCAACGGCACTCACTACCTGTGGATACACCTCGACAACTATGCCCTGGATATTGGTGCTATTTACAGGAAACCCGACAACTTGAATCTAAATTCGTTCTTGGATACTTATTCGGACCAGTTGAGCAAGTCAAAACGAGCCATTGTGTTCGGGGACTTTAATATAAATGTCTTGAATAACGATCGAACAACAGACCACTACAAACAGGTAACAAGTGAAAACGGATACAAGATACTGAACCGAATAGATGAAGAATACTCTACACGAGAAACTGCTACCACAAAAACAATTATAGATCACGTATGCACAAACCTAGCCGAAAACTATTTTCATCTGGCAATAGTTGAGTCAGCAATGTCAGATCACAAGCAAATTTACTTAGAAAATTAAGAAATATCAGCCCTCGCTAGTAAATAAAGTAAAGTATCAGGCAATAAATTACGATACACTAGATCAATTAGCAAAAACTATTAATTTTAACGCAATCTCAGAATATCGACTACTTGAAGAAAAACTGATATCATGTATCGATGGCAGCAAAGTACCAAATATCAAATATTAAAATCCACCAAGGCAAGACTGGATAAGCAAGGACATAATTGAAGGAATCAACAAACGTAATGTGCTTTGGAGCGACCTCAAGAAACAACCAGCAAATGAAAAGAAAAAACAAGAATTTGTAAAACATCGAAACCGAGTAACAGAACATATGGGTCATTGTCAAGCCTGGCAATTTTTTTCGCCAAAAAATGAAACACGTGATTTACAAAAATCAAAGGTATATTACGACTCTTACTCTAACTTGCAACAGAACTGAGTATCAATCAGAGATCAATTATTCGAAAAAAACGATTTAAAACGAAATAACGATATTTCGATTCCACCAAAAAGACTAATATGTCCACCGAGTGGACTAATTATGTTAATTAATAATAAATAAACAAAACAAAAAGGGGTAAACATCTTAAACAAAAATAACGTTCATGATATATTCTCATAATCATGAACAATCAGACACGTAAATATATTCAAAAAGTATATAAAAAATATTTTATGTCTGTCTACCGAAATGACAATTCTTTTCGGTGGACAGAATATGCCTTCGTCCTCCGAAGACTAGGAAGCCTTCAAGTCTTCAAGAAGCATGTATGAAAGTGGGGGTTTGGTGGCTCTTTCTGGTTTTAACGTTGACGTATCCGAACTTTCAGAATATACGTCCAAAAATTGTATACTTTTATGAACATTTTTTTCAATCAACAAAGAGACTGCACTCACTAATTTTTAATGGTTGCTGCATTCTAAAGTCATCAACATCTTTCTAAGTAAGTAAGTTTCTTTGCTTTCAACATTCTTCTGTTTTTCACTGCAATACGTTCACCCATTTCATGGTACTAAAATAACTGGAATCGAAGGCGGTATTTTGCGTGCGATGTACTTTTAAGTTTCTTTTTTTATATTGATTTTTTTTCTGCATCATCGTGCATCATTCCATTTTTCCTCCAAAACTTTTTTTGTATGTTTTTGTTAAATCTTCTACAATTTTTACCTTTACAGAATTTACGTTTAAATATTCACTATTCAGTCAACAAAAAAGGAATTAGAAGCTAGTTTTTAAAGTTATAATAAAAAATTAAACCAAAGTACAAGAAATCAATCAAAATACAATCATTTATCGTTTGGGTGTACAAAAAGTCCACCAAAAAGACGTCCACCGAATGGACTTTTTCCGCAATATCATTCACAACACCAGCCATTTAAAGGATTATTCAAAAGGCAAGGCATACTTACAATGTTTGATTGCTTAACTAATTATTAAAAACGTTTCGTGGATTTATAGCGATGTACTTACAAAATACAGCAGTAACCGGAAAGACAATTCAACATTGACACCACCAAATATTCTTGTTAACACAACAATATCGTCTGCTGCGCACAAGTCACGGCAAAATGGATGCTAACAGGGATAGTACGATAGTGAATGAGTTAAATTATATGTCCCGGTCTATTCATTTGACATTTCCCTAATTTTTCTAGAATTTAAAGTAATGTCCACCAAAAAGACAAGAAATGTTGTGACAAGATTCAATGATGCAAAAAATGTGTTTTATTTCCATCTAATTTTTTAAATCCTATTAATGTTAAATGGAAATCATACATAGATTAGGTGAAAATGGCATTTTTGTTCAATAATAAAAGAGATGTATTTTTTTAAAGCCACATTCTATTAACAGGTGGAATCCGGACAGTCCACCGAAGTGGACTTTCAGTTACATTTGTGGTGATAAACAAAACAAATAATTACATTTATAGAAAATATGATATAGTATAGTCTAGTACGTTTCCTGTACTTTATAGTTATTATGTAAATTGAATGCAATTATTAAAAATGTCTTATATATTACAAATGGACATGTTTTTTTAGGGTTATGACAATGACCCATATACAGAGGGCAAAAAGCAGCTATTATCAGAAAGCTTTCGCTGACTGCAGTACTGATCCACGCAAAATGTGGAAGCTTATAAATAACTTGGCAAGGAATAAAAATGCAAAAGCGGAAACACCCGCCAAGTTAGAAACAGAGACCAGGACAATAACCGACCCCAAAGAGATATGCGAATGTTTCAACGAATACTTTTCAAGCATAGGAGCGACACTTGCCAGCAAAATTCCTACCACATCTCAGTTGAATAACACTTCTTCAACGACTGATGTTCGATTTACAGAATTCTTGCCAGCCACGGAGCAAGAAATTACATCTATTATCAACAATTTAGACTCAAATACCGCCTCCGGTTTGGACGGGATATCGGTTAAATCTGTAAAGTGTGTAAAATCCCTAATCGTTACTGAACTCACCGAGTGTCTCAACAAATGTATGGCATTGGGCTACTTCCCTGATAGTTTGAAGCTCGCTAAAATAACACCAATTTATAAATCTGCTTCGAAATCAGATCCGGGAAACTACCGTCCAATCTCAGTTCTTCCAGTACCCTCAAAAATTCTAGAATCTCTTCTACACAAACGCCTCGAGGCTCATCTTGAGTCGATAAAGTTTCTCTATTCCAAGCAATACGGTTTTAGGCCGCAATCAAACACCTTGACTGCCACCTTAGATCTTGTGACCAAAATTAAAACTAGTATTGACAGCAAACAGACAGTGCTGGGAGTATTTATAGACTTAAAGAAGGCTTTCGACACTATTAGCCACAAAGTCCTCCTGTGTAAATTGAGGGAAGCTGGTTTGGGTGGAAAAGTCATCAAAATGTTTGAGTCCTACCTTCAGAACCGCAAACAAGTAGTCAAAATAGGAAAAAATGAAAGTAGCCAGCAGGAAATCACATTTGGGGTACCACAAGGGTCTATTTTGGTGTACATTAACAGCATCAGCAAGATAGGTCTAAGAGGCGATGCAACTCTATACGCAGATGACACAAGTCTGTTTTACTACGGTCACTCCCTCCACGATATAATAGCTGATGCTCAGAGCGACCTAAATCTCTTAAACGCATGGTTTCAAAACAATCTCCTTACTATAAATATCAACAAAACTAACTATGTAATTTTTGCACCAAAAAACAAAAAACTTCCATGTCACCAGCCTCTAACTATAAACAATCAGCCTATCAACAAAGTTGACAAGGAAAAGTATCTGGGTCTCATAATAGACAAAAAATTAACGTGGCAGCCACAAATTGAAAAAATAAAAAATAAATTAACTTCTCTAACTGGATCACTTAAGGGTATAGTCCGATGTCTTCCAAAACGTGTTCGATACACAATATATGATACACTGGTGAAGCCACACATTGAGTATTTAATCGAGATATGGGGCACCGCCTCTCCGACTAATTTAAAAGGTTTACAACGTACTCAAAATAAACTGATAAAAGTCTTATTCAACTACAACTTTCTAACGCCAACTAGTAATATTTACGGAGACACAAAAATTATGAATATTAAGCACGCTTACATATATCATACTTGTATACTGGTAAGAAAAATTCTACTAAATGACCTTCATGTTCAAATTTCCTTTACGAAAAAACACCAGTTCCAGCGAATCAAGCTCAGAAATGCTAATGAACTTAATTTACGGCCACCGCGCACAAATTATGGAAAAAAATGTATACTATACGAGGGTGCCAACTTATACAACAAACTCCCACGAGACATCAAAGACGCAAAATCGTTATGTACGTTTAAAAGATTACTAAAACAACATCTCTCAACCGGCCCATAAACATAATAATATAGTATTACTCACACAAAATTAGTTTTTCGTTTGTGATTTGGATAAGGTTATCTGTGTGTCCGGTTTCATCTAAATCCATGACTTTAAGTTCTGGTACAGCTATTCAAGGAAAAAAAAAAAACATCTAAATATTCCAAAAATTAAACCATACCTATTCCTTAAAAAAGAAAAAAAAAAAAGTAGCGTAACTAAGCATTCCACAAGAATTACACATCAAACCTTTCATTTTCCAAGCAAAACAACAAATACGTTTATTTTTCTCGCATACTTATACTCGTACTTCGGTACGTACGCGTTTGTTGAGACACTTCCAAACTCTCTATATTTGTGTAAACTTGTTGTTATCCTACCCACCCGCGCGCTGCGCAACGGATAGCGACCGTACTCAGTGCTCAGCTACCGTGTATAATTTTTAAATTTCCACCCGCAAATTATAAATTTCTATAAATGTTAAGATCGCTAGTTTAAGTTTGTGTTTGTTTTGTTGTGCATGAAATTTCTAAAATGTTCTCAAGTAAGTGAATTATTGTTATTCTTTTTGAGAAATAAAGATCTTTAAACCGAAAAATAGACTTGCATCTCTGAATTTTTAGGTTTTAAGTTAAGAAGTATAACAGTGTCAGGTTGCAAACCTGGCGCCTAAAGCCTTAACCTATTTCGTTGTCTTATTCTAAACGCCACACATTATCAATGATCTAACTAAAGAAAAGACGTAATAACCTGAATTAACCCCAGCGCTGCGACCGTTGTGTACACGTTCCACCCCAAAAACGAGACGTACTGGTTAATTCCATAGTAACTAAATCCAATGACGGCCCAGAGGAACACCATGGCCGTGGTGGTTTTAGCCAGTTCCTTTGTTCGGAACAAGTCTCCATACTGTACGGTTGCTTTTGCACGCTGGGGAGCTGCTGCGATGGTCCTGTTAATATTTTCTTCAGCCACAGAAGCATCAATGCCGTTGCTGAAAACAGAAAATGAAATAGGATAAAACAGATCTTTTTGGTGATACTTCACAGTGGAACTTGTGTATAAGCAATTATACAAGCTATAAATATAATATAAAATGTAGGGTTTGTTTGAATACTATGTAATATAATATACTACGGCACAGCGATAAGAAACAGATAATTGCTAAAACCCATTTGATTCCAGAGTATTGTGCGTCCGTATTGAATGTTAAAGGGAAGAACTACAGGGGCAATGGTTTTTGGTCTAAACCGGCTAGGACTTGATTTATTGCCATACACGCGACGGCGCGCGAGTTATGGTTGCCTGCAAAATAGACTACCCGTGATTTTCTGGCTATTCTTTTAAGGCAGTGACAGGTAATATATTTCGCGGCGGTATGACTCAAACGCCGTCTGCTGCCAGTAAAGTTGATGCCAGTTTGTCATCTGAACTCTGAACGAATTGACTATCTCGTCAGAATGAACACTATTTTTAACCGACTTCAAAAAAAGGAGGAGGTTCTCAATTCGTCGGGATCTTTGTTTTTATCATTTTTTGTGTTCGCTGATTACTCGAAAACGCCTGGACAGATTTGGAAAATTCTTTTTTGTCTGAAAGGACAAAGCTCCCAGGTGGTCCCATTGTCAGCATATCTTGACCTGATGATGGAATATGAGGGAAATCGAGGACAACCCTCAAATTTTATAGGCACAGGTAATGTTTTTAGTACATTTTTCAAAGCTACACCAGTGTTTACGTTTGGCAGTAAAAAAATGACTGAGCTGATGATGGAAGGTCAACTCCTTAATGCTTAGGAGTTAAAAAATAATTCTTTCAATACTGAATGCACCTGCAGACTGAAAATTATAATTTAAGTAATTAGTCAGGCCTGCTGGTGATGGAAGGTCACCCTCATTAGACAAATGCTTTCAGTTTAGCTCAAATTTGAAGTCGGTTTTTTTTTGTTTAAAATTATATCTACGACGCTCTTTTGGTTTAGTTGACGTTTCATGAAAGTCACTGTTTTGGTCGTGTAGGTTAAGAAAAACTTCTCTTCAAATTTCATTGGATGTATAAGAGGCGACTAAGGAAATGAGCTAAGGTTTATTTTATGCGACAGACTAGCGGCTTGTCACTATTATTGTAGTGGCAGGTATTATAATAGTTATCATAAATACATACTATCAGGCATGTGTTCCCGAACGAGGTAATGGGAAGTTACGACAAATTGGAATAGGAGCTCGGTAACCTCTCTAGTTCTTTTCTTTCATGTGTTGTGTCGGGGTAGAATAACACTTTCTCTATTTGTTCCGTAGATGTCATAAGAGGCGACTAAGGAAATATAGGTTTAGGTACGTACGTACGTAGGTAGTATAACGGTATAATATAATATTCAAACTGTTTTCAAACCAAAAATTATGCTAATAATGACTGCGAAGCGCAAAAAAGTCAAGGTATTGTCTTTGTCACGTTTCGTGTGGTCTGCCTACCCCACATGGAAACATAAACGTGATTGTATGTTTCCTTTTTTTACAGTGACTTACCATGTGGCAGCAGACATCATCAGTTTCTTCAGGTCCTCCAGCCGTCCATTTGCCATTAACCACCTCGGTGTTTCAGGTAGGAAATAGGCAGAGATGAGTACCATCGCAGAGGAGGCCATGCTCAGAGAGAAGAGGTACATCTTCCACGTCGGGGAGAAGTACGCAAACACACAGAGCAATGCTTCGGCTATGCCATCAGGAAAGTTGGCTAAACCCCCTGAAAAAGACCAAGTTATTCGTTAATTAATTTATGTTTTAATTAAACTCTCGTTGTCACTTATATTTTTCGCGTCATGTCATGTCTTGTGTGGTGCCGAGTTTAGGACAACATTAGTCACATGGCCTTAATCTTAGTATAGAATTAGTCTTTAATAGGGTTTTAATTACCTTATCGTTTTACGTTCAATGAAGTAATTTCAATATAAGAAGACACATACATTATATCACTCCTGTATTTCCAAATGAAAGGCAAAGCGTTAAAACCCTTACATAATCAAAACTGTTACTATATTACATATCTTAACCACTTTTCGCTTCATTTTAGGTTTAAATTTAGATAAGTATGATAGTGATAGGTCGTTAGCCTGTCGCCTAAGACGTATCCTATTTCCGTATTCATCTCTTGAGATCTGCACGGAAGAAATGGAGAGACATTAGTCTAAGCCCGACACCACATTGCAATAAGCACATACCTGCAAAATCTCGATACTGGGGTCCCACAACTTCAAGAACAACGACTGTACCAACCACCAGAGTACCACCGCAAGTGATTCCTATGCAGAAGCGGTAACCAAGGTACATCCAGTAATTTGGTGAAAATGAGGACCCCACCATGAGGACGATGTTAAGGAGTGAAGACAAAACTAAAGCCCTTCGTCGCCCATATCTGTAAAGCAAAAATATAATTTATTTCAGCCGTGGATGTTGTAAGAGGCGACTCGACTAAAGAATCAGGTTAAGATATATTTTAGGCGATAGGCTTGCAACTTGTCCCTATTAAACCTGCCAAGCCAAAACCTCTTGCTCCTTCTCGCCAGTTCAATAGTTATTTCGGAGCATGCGCATGATTCGGGGAATATGTATAGAGTACTAGCTTTTGCCCGCGGCTCCGCTCGCGTTAAATTCGGGGTATCACAGAAGAGATAGCACACATACCAATTTTATAGCTTTCTACATTGAAAACTTCCATTCCTCACTTTAGGGAAATGGGGGGTTTTGAAGAGACAAAATATAGCCTATGTCACTCTCCATGCCCTAAACTATCTCTACCTAAAAAATCACGTCAATCCATCGCTCCGTTTAGCCATGAAAGACGGACAAACAAACAAACAAACAAACGGATGTAACTGTTACGGTGCAATTTTAAAGAACTGACGAAGAGTGAATGGTCCAAAATAATGGTCACTGTTGTGACTGTGTGTATTCTCCTCTACAAGGACTTGCTTTGGTGAGTCACGGTACAGTCGAGCAATTTATGGTGGATAAGCTTTCGATCGAGTGTTGCATGATCAACTCATAATTTTTTTAAACGAAATAGGGTTAGACGGCAAGGATGTAGGTATCATCAAGAATCTGTACTGGAATAAGATAACGACTATCCGCGTAGACGGAGAGTAAGCTGAGGAGGTTTTTGTAAGAAGAAGGGTCACGCAGGGTTGTGTGCTATCTCCAAAACTTTTCAATTTGTACTCGAAGGCAATCATCGAACAAAATGGTTTGAATCTGCGATAGTAAACCTGTATCCTGCAGTGCATTGTAATTTTTAATACTTTATAAATTCGGTCTACTTTATAAAACAAATGATAGTAAGAAGAAAACAAATACTTTTAAAGTAAAACACATGTGCGCGGCTGGCGCCCGTGTCGAGCGCGCTCGCTGCGACGCTGATGCGCAATTGTTTGTGGCATTCGCGTTTTCCACGGTTTCGTTGTTTATATTTCGTAGGTAGATGTTTTTTTTTTTGAAAATAATTACACACATACATACATACATATTCTCACGCCTGTATTACCAAGAGGGGTAGGCAGAGCACATGAATTCAAAAATCCAGTGCCACGTTTAGCAATTTCAGGGTAACCAGATGATTAAACGTGATATTGCAGTGACAGGTTGCTAGCCCATCGCCCACAAAACACTAACCCTTTCCCAGAGTTGTGGTTGTCGTAAGAACGACACCCACGGGAAGAAATGGGGAGGAGCTATTCTAACATTCTAACCCGGCACCACACGGGAAAATCATTACATGGCTGTAGATAATAGTACTTATGAAACGGTTCATAATTATTATTAGTAATTAAAATGCCCGTGATTCTTTTTGAAAACCGCCTGTATAGGTTCATCTCGTGAACAGTCATATCAATAACTATTAGTATGCAGCAGTAACATATTAAGTAACATATTAATTACATACATACATAACCGTCACGCCTTATTCCCTGCGGGGTAGGCAGAGACAACAGAGCGCCATTATTATTTGTATTAATTATTTTCAAAATACTCATTCGATGCGCGAAAAATCCCGTAAGATTCTAGTTAAGAGTGATAAATACCAAAATATATATTCACCTGTCAGACATCCATCCAAATGAGGAAGCACCAACCAAAATACCCAACATAGCTATAGATTGCACAAAGTTAGCAAGCCACTCTCGTTCACAAATTAGATCGAACTCTTCAATAAAACTCTTCGCAAACACACTATCATCAAATTCGTACTCCGTACAGTCTTCGTAACAAGTCGACTTATTGACATATTCTGGTATGGTTGAATTAAAACCTACACAAACGTATTCGGTCTCGTGTGTTAAAAAAACTGAGAGCAGCAAATTAAACAAAGTCTCTAATCTCACAAGGCTAGCTAGGAAGCAAACTAATGCTTGCCATAGCCCAAACGCTCCTATGCATTTAACTACATAATCTTCATCTGCACTTTCTTTCACTTCTTGGATATCTGCAGCTTCAATGACTGCATTGTCTGCTGTCTTGATTATCTCTTTCATCTTGAAAATATTATTTTTCCAAATTCCAACAAAAAAGATACCAAAGATATACGTTGGCTACACGCACCGCGTTATGTTAGACACTGTAACAGCAAAAATGTTTGTCTCATTGACAGTTTGTAATCGATTCGTAACGCTATCAAAGATGACGTTTGTAGCGAATTGAAATCTTCTTGTCTTGGATTTGAAGTCAATAAGCGACGCTCTTTAAACTTCTCGCGAGACTGAGTAAACTCACCTTTTATAGTAGTGATCTATGCACCTTGTCAAGTGGTTTGGAATATTTTTTTCTGATATCAAATCATTTACGGACAAACCCCAGTTAGACTAAGTGTAAAATAATGATGAGGAAACAAAAAGACAATTAACATTGTATACAAATTGTACAAAGGTACTGCCGTACCGTTGCCGTTGTTTGCATGTGGTGCAGGTTTAAAATAACACTCTGCTATTTCGTCAGTGGGTGTCGTAAGAGGCGACTAATATAATTTATCTTACCTAAAATCTAAAAATGAATATTGAAATTTTAAATGATAAATACGAGTATATAAAATGAAAAAGGGGGACGCTTTAAGACATTTAGATAAGATATTACAAATTACATTATATTTATTTACAAGTAGTAAAGTGAGAAAAACTACAATTTTTTATGTTTCAGTACTTTCTATTGTTACCAAACAGAACGGCTTTCGTCATGGTCACAGATGACATTCGTTACAATATTAAATACAGAAAGCTGAATGTCTTCGTTCTATTGGATTTGACATTGACATTGTTTTTCTTTTAGGCATAGTCAGTGCTCTAAACGTCTCTTCTGGTGCATTATCGTGGTTCCGTTCATATCTCTGACAAGACAGGTAGCAGCTTGTCGGGATAACAGACGCTTTCTTTAGGTGATGTGATTTTACTGATAGTATTCCACAAGGGAATGTCTTATCCCCTGTTCTTTTCTGTCTTCATGAATTGTATTACTTCTTGTTTAAGAGGAAATATGCCGGTCGAAGGAATTGAAAAATAGGTATCTGTCGCGCCGTGACCTGCCCAGACGAAGTCGAGTGCGATAAGAACAACTACAGCTCGGACCGAAAATACCTATGAAAATTATTCAAAAACAATGTTTCGTAGTTCCCTGATTTCTTCTCCAAAACTTAACCGATTAAATATGTTTTGTCATGAAATGTTTAAGAAATGTCATAACTGTGTTTCTATGTTCTTATATTTTGATATAATTGTGTTAAAATTGGTTTGTAGAGGTTTGAACACAACGGAAAAAACTTGCCAATTTTTCATGTTTTTGAAGGTTAATATCTCCTTTAATAATTCAATAAAGAAAAAAAGGAAAACATAGGAACATGCAAATATATCATTAGATTGTTGATGTAAAAAATCATTGTTCTACGGGTAATATCCAGCGAGGAATCAGGGGACTACGTTTCCATACAAAATGTGACCGCTCCATTTCCTCTTAAGGTCATCATACCATTAAATAATTTCTGAGGAAATAGTGACATGTAAAACTGTCATAGTTTGCTAATTTTGGTGTGTTTGCCAATTTTTCTAACCGTACATTTTAATGACGGACCACCGGTGAACCACGGCGCTTTGCATAACAATAAGTATTTTGACTTGACTGTGTCGATTCTATTTTGCGTCTCATTGAAGACATTTTGTTACTAATAAATTTATTTACGCTTTGGCCTAGCGTTGGAAAGGTTACATTCCGATATTTTCTAGTATATAATAACACCTCCATTTTTCCGTGGATGTCGTGGGTGAGCAAGGAATAGTTATACTAGCACTCTGTCCCTGTTCCATAAGTGGTTATTAATCATGAAAATGGTCATGGTTTTTCTGTCACGTCTCCTGTACTCTGTTTACCTCTTATGTGTTTACAGGCGTGCATTAGAGCTACTCAGAATCAATAGCACAATCGATTTAATATAACGTAAAGGACCCAGTACAGTATCTGACGCTGCACTAAAAATCGTCATTTTCAGCACTAATTCAAAGCCAAATAAAGTGAAAATCAGGGTGTCAATCAATAGCTTTATGCTGTCGAACATTGAGTACTTTACGCGAAAAAAAATTCCCTACATTTTTTTTTTTTACTTTTATACATTAAATGCTACAAATTTATCAGCATTAACATCGATAGTACTTCTCATATCACGCAGGTCCATGCCAAAATACCAAAACTCGGTGAAAAAAATGCATCTTATTTTTGGAATTCCTCATACCAAACAAAAGTCCGTTCCTATGGACTAAAAAGGCCCGCCAGCAAACCACGACCTGACTTTACAACTCCATCACACCCATGTAATTTCCCCAAGAAGTGTAATTTTAACTTATCTCTGTGGGTACATCGTAATCACATACTATAAATCACGACCAGCGGTAACAATGGGTGCTAGAGGTACCAGATACCAATTTAGTTGGCGCTGATACCAATTTAGCGGTTACTGATACCATAAAAGATAGTAAGCGATGACCGCCCACAGGTTTGTCGGTCGTCAATCATCGGGCTCCCAATGATGGTGAAGGAATGTTAAGTGAGGCGCGAGTCGAACGTACGGGGTTGACTGTACCTGTCACTATCTGGTTATATGTCAGAAAATGGCAGTAAAGTTTCTTTTTTAGGATTCCGTACCCAAAGGGTGAGACTTCGCTGTTCGTTTGTCCGTCACCAGGCTGTATCTCACGAACCGTACTAGCTAGACTGTTAAGATTTTCACAGATTATGTTTTTTTATTGACGCTATATCAACAAACACTAATAATAAAATAAAATAATTATTAACGGGGACTCCCTTACAACAATCCTGATTTTTTTACGCTTTTAGATCGGTATAAACAATGGTAAACAAAAGCCGTGATAGCCCAGCGGTTCGAACTGTGGCCTCCCAAGCAGAGGGTCGTGGGTTCAAACCCCGGGCTCGCACCTCTGAATTTTTCGGAATTTATGTGCGATATCAAATTTAATATTTATCACGAGCTATACGGTGAAGGAAAACATCGTGAGGAAACCTACACACAGCGACGAAGTAATTCAACGTTGTGTGTGAAGTTCCCAATCCGCACTGGCCCCGCGTGGGAACTATCGCCCAAGCCCTCTCATACTGAGAGGAGGCCTGTGCCCTGCAGTGGGACGTATACTATAGGCTGATGATGATGATGATGAAACAATGGTAACACTTTAATATTCACAGAATATTTCGTTGTATGTCAAATTAAAATAAAATAAGTATTTAAGGGGGGCATAGAAAAATCGACATTTTTTTACGTGATTAAATGGCGAGACTTGTAGTCATGGTATTATCTGTGCAACCATTTGGGAATACAAACGTAATGTATGTATGTATGTATGTAGCAACGCATACCGAAGTCCGAACGGAAAACTATGAGTGGCAACGACAACAACTATAATAATCGCTCTGTATGCGGCGCACCAATGTTTTATGCTTCTCAATAGAATTAAATTAGACGTTACGGCTATATATTACGGCCAAGGAAAAGTTTCTAGACATTTATTGCTAATTTTGTGCTTGATTCGTTTGTAGTACGCTTAACCGGCCATATAAGGGCTAAGCACGTGCCGGCTGGCGATCAAAACAACCATGTTTTGTACGTGTTGTTTTAGAGTCCATCTTGTGAATGCATAACGTGGGACAGGCCAAATGCGGCGTAGTATTTCATCAAGTATAAAAAGCCAGAAAATAATTAGGTTTACTTTACCCGTGCAGTGGGTTTTTACATACAGTCCCTTCATGTAACTTTGCAAGATAGGCAAAAACCTAGGCCAGATTTAAAAATGATGGGAGTAAGTTTGCACATCGTATGCACGAACTTATCCCACAAAAAAAAATTGCCAAGTTTGATGTCGTGGATTATACAGTTCTCGAAATCTATCTTACCCCCATTACTCCAAAATGTTTGGTAAAGCGATGCGCAGACTTACCACCGGCACCGGCAGTTGCATTTTGTACCGTAAATAATAATATTTTTATCCACCAGCAACCTTGCACATACCTTGGCCCTAAGTCTATGTAATAAATGTGTGCTCGCATCTCTTCATAGTCCACGCCGAAAGAATATATACACACAACACTACATAATTACTATAAGCTAGGCCACCACTAAATCTAATCACTTTTATTTTCAGAGCGGTAGGTAGGTACTACCGTCCACAATGCCACTTAAAGTTGGTTTAACGAATTAATACAATAATCCAAATAAGTCAACATAAATTCTCCAAGTACCCACTTTATTTATTTTGTTAACAAATGAATTACGAACACACATTAAGAAAACACATACCTACCACTTACATACACTTTTGTATATTTTATTAAGATCGCGGGTGAGGAAAGTTATTGTTAGATTATTAATATATGGACATCTGAAAAGTAACGCTTGATTTGAGAAATTTATTTGTCTACGTCCAAATCATTATTGAGCATACTAAGTATAATAATGTTCAGTCGCAATATAATAAGCTTTTGTATGATAAACTCGACATTGATACTGGATTAACACTCTCGCCTCGTACCTCGCCTCGTGCATCGTCTCGCCTCGCGTGATCGATGGTAAATGAGATGTCTGTTCACACTCTCGTGGTGAGTTCAGTTGTGTCCGAGCTAGCCAGAATGGAGGACGTCTAAGTATTAGCAGCAACAAGTCTTTCCTTACTGAGTATTTACTGCAACTTTAAACACCACGCTCGCGTTTGTTGCGAGGTCCTTTGACTCGTGCCCAAAATACCGCTGCGGGCGCGAGCGCCGCGAGCCGCGAGACGAGCCGCGAGCTTCTATTTACACTCTTACCTCGCGCCTCGTCTCGCGACTCGTGCGCGAGTGTAAATTAAGTATGATAATGCGATAAAATCAAATTTCGAACATTTTACAACCAATGATACTTCAAAGAAGAAAACTACACATTTCAAATTTGGAACACGAGTTTGGCGCGGCCGATTCGCAATTGTTTGTGGTATTCCCGTATTGTCTCATTCTAGTTATTCATTGTATCTACGTCAAATAAATGCTATTTTGGAATCTTTTACAGATTATAACTAATATGATTACCTGACCTACGTAATTAGGCATTAAAATATTCGTAATTTTCTTATAAAATACAACTTTCAGGCTCATTACTCATTACATACTCCTGTCTTCTCAAAAGGGGATTGCAGAGCACACGAAACCATGACTATTTCACATTTCGTTTCTAACATAATTTTAGTTCTAATAACAAATCAGAGAGGTATAATGGTGACAAGTTCCTAGCCTTCCTAAACTTCCTCCATAAACTACACTTAGTCCAGTCAGTCAAGACAATCAATTCACTATAATTCCAAAAGTTTTCAAACTTCAGTCTAGTGAATGGTACATTGAGACAACA